>WOGN01008864.1:0-11693 GCA_015342105.1 Leptinotarsa texana
TTAAGATTCATACTACTGCCCAAAAAATCGATATTGAAGTCGCCACCTATAATCACTTTATCATTATTTTTACAAATAAGTGTTAAGAGGCCATTGAGAGAATTTAAAAATATTTCAAAATCTCCAGATGGTGGTCGGTATATACACACTAGTGTAGTTTTATGTTTTTTTAATTTGATTCCACAGCATTCAAAAACCCCTTCTATACAGATACCCTGTAAGTTGAGTATATCATATCCAAACTTACTATCATCATTTTTAAAAATGGCTACACCACCATTTTTCAGTACGTTTCTACAATAAAAGGTACAAAGACTGAATTTCTGCAGTTTCAATACTTCGAGTTGATTATGATTTTGCCAGTGCTCTGAAACGAGTAGATAATCACAATACAGGTTATATTCAGAGATTACATCTAATTGAATAATTTTATTACTCAAACACTGAGTATTTTGGTGACATATTACAATTTTACTGGAACTTGGTATAAATTCATTTTTCTCAACATTATTAATTTTTGTATCCAGGGTTGGGGACTTAACATTAACAACATTCAGATAACTACTATCAACGGAAATTATACAAGATTTGTTAGTACTAATACTACGGTTACGGTTATCATTTATGTAATTTCTATTGAGTCCTTGAGGTTGGCTAAAAAATTATATTCACTTTCGAGAAGTCTTACACTTTTCAGGACTATTTGATTATTTTTATGAGTGGATATAAAGTGTTTTATATTGTCAGCGATACACATTTTACCATTTTTGATCTTGGGATCAACTAAGAATTTGATACATATATTTCTTCTCATTTTGGAATAGTTGTTAATTTCTTTATTCATCTGATCGGTGATTTTTATATCAATCGGTTGATTCTTTTCTGCAATGATCAGAATATTTGTAAATTTGCCTATCGGAAGAATGTTCTTCAAAGCTAGTTTTAAGGTATGATTATTGCTGATATTTTTTGTATTGAGCATTACCAACACATAATCATCCTGTCCATATTGATTAACAAGTGAAAATAAGTCTTTGGTTATCATTGAAATTTCCGTATTAACCTGAGTGTGCTCCTCAATCACATATTTTTTACTATTGTTGAGCATCATTCCTATTACTTTAGAAAAACTTTTTGCATATTCATCACCTATAATTAGAATTTTTTTTGTTGATACCTCTTCTATAGCTGCATAGACAGGTTCACTTATACTTGCATCCATTGAGCCATTGTTTTCATCATAAGCTGTCTTCTTTGTGCCATCTTCTCCAAAATTCACTTCACCCTCGTCATTGTCTTTATGGTTTCCATTGCATTTTAGGTTGAGTACATCCTTTGTGGTTACCAGAGGAGTAATGTCCTTTTTACTTTGTATATTACAACTATCATTTGTGTCCATCAGTAGAACCTTGAACCCACTATCACGATCATTTTCACCTGACTTTTCCTTTTTTTTTCTCAATTTGACTCTGCTTTTCTTTCTCTTGGGAGTAAATTTACTTTTATTTATCTTCTTCATATTTATTTCATTATCAGTTTCGCTTTCTGTTTGAGTACATCTTGTAGAAAAGGTATTAAGGTATGTCTGCGTCCCTTCCTGTATAATAGTTCCAGTTCTATTGGTTTCAAAGCTTGTTTGTGTACAAACATCACTCACATTGTTTTTATCATCAATGCTTTTTGCTATAAGGGATTCCAGTGTTTGAATTTTTTTATTTAAGTTCCTTATCTCTTGTTCTTTTTCTTTAATCATAGCATTGAGTTCTGATTCCATATCGACTGATTCATCAAAAAATGTTTTTAATTCTAACTGTAATTTGCTAATATGTTTATCTTTATCATCATTGTCCTTTGCAAGTTCATGTAAATTTTTTATACACATTTCATGCGTGCTTTCGTCAACAGTTGTTTCCACTGTAGCATAACATTCCTTGCACATTATTTTGTGAGTATTAATAAAGTGCACGTTTTTCATTCGCTGCAAACAGCTCTTGTGTAGAATGCGGGAACACTTAATGCACACATAGTAGGTAAAATTAGGTTTATTCTTGCAGCACATGAATAAATTATTAGCATTATTCACAGAGCCACTTTCCACTAACACTACACAGTCGGCCATGTTTCTTTCTTTTAGCGTCTTCCAGCGTCACAATACTGTTTTTAGAAATTCTTTGCCGTGCTTGTATAGAGATTTGAATCATCGTTTGTTTGAAAGTGGTTGACAATGTTTCATGATGAATTTCACTAATTCGGACTTCCATTTTGTCTAATAACGCTAATATGACTCTGATATGATTTCAAATTTATGGAGTAACTAATAAAATTAGAATGAATAGCTAAAATATTAATTATGTATAAGCAATAAAAGGGAATTGAACATACAATAAAATGAATAAAATAAAATAATCAAGGTGAAAGATGAAAATGACCACAGAGTAAAAATAAATGAAAAATAATAAAAATAAGCAACAAATATATAAATAAGGATAAAAAATTGAAAAATTAAAAAAAAAGTTACTTCACAACATTCCGATTGTTAGTATCCACAATCGTTATCACCGAAAGACGTTTCAGTTTTTCATAGCATAGATGAATTTTTAAATTTTTAAACTGTTTTCTTAATAACAGTATATTTAATTGAACACAGTTTCTGACAAATTTCTATATTATTTAAATTTCTGGATGAATAAATTCGTATTCTATCCCAACTTTATTTTCATGTACTGAGTGCTAAATTATTTGATGAGTAATTTAATATTTTATAAAATGTATGAATAAATAATCGTTGCAAATCTGATGCCACTCGAACCAAAGAATTGTTTGCTAGAACATTGTAGTGCATGTGCTTAGCTTGGTGTCTAGGGGCCGTCCCAGCGGAACCGAAAGCGAGACCGAAGAGGAAGGTAGCCGATTAGGACACGTCCACTATGATCCCCATTCGATAGCACTTTTGCACCAGTAAGTAAATGCATGCTGGGCCGGTAGTCTTGTTACGAAGCACCTCACACACTTCCTTAATTTCTACAGCAGGAAGAAATTCATTGATCCAAGCGATTGTCACAATAAAAAAAGGACACCTTCTTAGTTCATCTTCATAACTCACATCCTTGAGTAATATCTATTGATACAGGAGTGCACAGTATTGTAATTGAATAAATCAATTGCATAGAAATGAAACACTTTTTGAATCATAATGATACTTTATCATAACAATGTCTGTCAAACAGGAATCATAAATGGCAAACCTTAAAGAACGACTTCATTATAATAGATAATTGAACCAGCAATTCGTGGTGAGGTACAGATCCACAACCAGTTACATTCTGTGAAATCAGCTAAATTTCTTAGTAATAATAATATGTCTTTCTTATTTCTTTTAGTTAATTCAATAATATTTCAGTTAGGGCTTCCAATCCCGAAATACTGAGATCTCGCCACTCTCGTGGCGTGGTTCTTAGCAGGGTGCGGATAATGGTATGCAAAGTGTCATTTGTCTATCAGTTCCAAAGTAAAGAAACACCAACACGGTTGATCTGGAGTTGGAGTTGACTCTATCGTTACTATGTGATGTATTTTGCTCTTCACCATCTCGAGCTAATACACTTTAATCCATTATAAAAAAGAAATGACTCTCTTGGAATGGAGGTCAATGGGAACTATCTTACATTCGTATATAAAGCTTTAAATGGATTAGTGTGGAAGTAGAGAGGGCATTTTCTGCTGCTGGCAATATTGCCTCCAAAATATGTAGTAGTTTGGCAGACGACTTGAATGCTGACAAAATGACCAAACTAAATAATTAAAGTAATACTTATGTTCAGTTGAGAGAAATTTATATTTCAATTAAGCAGTTATATATTTAGTAGTCGTTAGATTTTTTGTTTTTTTTCTTTTTCAGTTTTCTGTGATAAATAAGCTGTGTAATTTGATTAATGTCATGCTAATAGTGAAACTTGAATAATGTGGAGTCATGTTGATTAATTAATTGTTAAGTATTAATATCTTCTATATGCGGGATCCTGCAAATAACGGGATCCCGCGGGATTGACAATGCCTAGCCCCGCAAATACCGAGACTTAATCTTACACATATAACTGATAGCCCGTTTCTGCAGTACTAATACAGACAGAAGTGCTGATGAATTTCATACTCCCCAAAATGGTATTCCATAACGTAGGTGGGATTCAACGAGGGCGTAATACACCGTTCTGATAGTTTTGATTCTCAAATTTATTGAAGTTACTCTCACTGCATAACATCCAGAGCAAATTTTACTTTTAAGTTGTTTAGTATGCTCAATAAATTTGAGTTTGTTATCAATGTGAATACCTAGAAATTCAGATTGAGTCTCGTTCTTGATCACTAAGTTATCACCAAATGGCAGATCATCAAGAGCACATCTAAATGATAAAATGTTTCTTTTAGTGATATTGAATGGTAGCAAATTAGCATCACATAACTCCTTGATTTTCTCATGTCAGTGATGTAAATCATTTGAGTTTTTGTTGTTTCACAATATCGTCGTGTCATCAGCGAAAAGAGTGAAATTTCCAAAAATGCTAAAATTTTCAATGTACTTGACATATAAGAATATAATATATAACATAAGAATAATATGGGCCCCAAAACTGAACCTTGTGGATCACCACACAAAATTTCTGTTGTTCTTATCATTTGATTCCTTCCTGAAAGGTAAGATTGAAACCATTTGAGCGTCATTTCTCTGCAGCCTTTTGGTTAATTTTTCTTAGCAATATTTTATGATCAATCAAACACTGCTGGATTGAAAGCCCTAATTCCAGTACAATAAAGTTCATATTGGAACAAAAAAAAACTTTTTTTCCACCCAACCTATTCAATATACGTAGAATCATCTACCAGCCGACATAAAATCTGCAAACTCATTCACATATTTTGAAGGACTGTAAATAATTTTCTTGGATAGATCCTTGTCTACCGGACTATTTAACGAAACTTTTGAGTATTTTTTTGAATAGCTTTGTTCACATATGTTATGAGTATATTCTTATGTATTGTATGTTTTTCACATGATAAATTATCAAATCATTCTCAGAAGTTGTTATTTTGAAGATAAGTTTATGATTCACTGCCACCTCAATATAATTTTATTAAAAAAAAAATTCGGGTTTCTTGTTTTATTCATTTGGGTATTGTGGTCTGATTATTGATCTAGCCTGCTTAAAAAATAGGTAACGGAATCGAAGGCAAATGTTAGAATTTTAATGGAAACGCTCTTTATTGGTACAATAAATAATTTTAAGAGAACATGTTTTGATTCAATCAATGATTTCAGTCAATTTGTTTATGTATCATGAGCTTAGATTACGAATTTTTTTCTACTGTGGAATGCATGTGTCATGTTAAATAAAACTTTTGAACCCAAGCCTGCTGTCTAAATTTCAATCAGCAACGACTTGTTTATACTTTTTGGTTACTTCAGTAGTTTCAAATGAAATGAGGGGCAGACTTCGAATACAATAAACAGCATTAAATTTTTATAAATCTGGAATATATATCAGAAAAGGCATGTAATTACTTGCAGCTCTACTCTTTCTCTGAACTTTTGCTTTTGTTAGTAAATCAGATGTAAACATCTTCATTTGAATGCAAAAATATCTCAGAAATTTATCATTCTTTTGTAAATAAAATATATCACTTTACCTTTTGGTAATGTATTTTCAACTTTTGTGTCAATTTGGAGATGAGGATAAAAAACCTTTTCAGATAATTTATGCATAACCCTTTGAGACCTGAGCTTTTGGCGAAGAGGATGTCTCTATTAACAGTTCCTAGGGATTATTTTCTTCAAATTTGTTCAATAAAGTATATCTTTATTTCCAATACACAGTTGCCAATAGTGACCTGGTCACATTATATAAACAATGTGCTAGGAATCGCACGTTGAAATGTAAGATCTCGCACAAGTTTTGACTTCTGAGCGACAGCTGGTTAACTGAAAAACAGATTTTTAACAGATAACACAATCTGGTAAATGAGCATTTGATAATTTGTCATGCTCATGAATGACGATACGGAGTATCAGACCTGTAGGAAGGCTAGGTTAGGTTAGCTTGAAGACAGTTTGGACACAACATCGATCGCTTAGTCGGCGTTTGTTATGTGGATAAAAAGTCTTATAAAGTAGACATTTTTTCTTTAGCAGCTAGTCTCCTAGCTGTCAAATATACACAATTACACACCCACATATTAATGAAGAAAGTAAGTAAATAGTTGTTTTCATACAAATTATTCGTTAATTTTGACTTATTTGTCTATTTCTTATCCATTTTTTACTCAATGAAATAAAATAATTTGCTGTTGTCGAAGTTAGTGAACATTTTGAGAATTTGGTTATACTGACTTGAAATCATTGTGGCTGTTAAATAAATTACCATTACTATTATTTTAACAATAACGTTTAGGGTCAATCCTCTCCTATGAGTTTTTGAAATTTGTATCATTGAAATGTTATGAATTAAATTATTTGTGACTCATCTTTTTTTTTATTATTAATCTAGTATCTGTTTGTTTCACAACTGAAGATGTTTATATCAGATGAAATTGATTTGGTTTGAAATACATATACACTGCGTTCGTGAAATATTTTATAAATTTGAATTTCTTCAATGGTAAAAGTTTTTTTGGGGTTCCTGAAACACAGTTTTAAACTTTACCCGATTGTACAGGATTTGTTACATCTGAATTACATCCTTATCGAATATTTTTTCACAGGGAATGTACCAAATTTTATTAACCAAGTGGAAAGTATACTATAAAAATAACTAATGTTCAACAACCAACTGTATATAAGTATATACATGGGTCATACTGATAGTCTCAATTTTTTGAATCATTCTCCTCCCTCTTTTGGTCCTTCAAACTCAGATTCTTTTGATGAAAGTTTAAATATTCCTGACCTGAAGAAAAGATGCCACTCGATTTTATAGGAAAAAAGCTTTAGGTTTCCTAGTTTTCCATCATTAAATAAAAAAAGGGGAAAACTTTTCTTTTTTCATTTCATGAAAGATTTTAAATTAATGATGGGAAAGTAGAAAACCAAAAAGCTTTCTCCTGAAAATTCAACCTGTCCTAAAAGTATTACATTTTTAATTGAAAAGTTCTTATTATTCTCCAAAACTAGTTCTGCACTTTATTTGGCAGTTTTCAAACTCACCTAGAGATGAATAGGGAAAAGGAAGAGAATGTGGCCATGAGTATTTGAAAAATTTCAATTTAAATTCGTTTCATTTACAAAATATGGAAGTTGTAGAAGAACAGGCAATGTGTTATTAAATGGAAATAGTTTCACAGTCATTTCTTTGCAGAGAAGATGAAAAGGAATATTTACTTAAATAACTTGCTTTTTTGTTTACTTTTGACATTTCATATAAATAAATTATAATAAACGTAATTTTGGTAAAAACGTATGATATTGTTTTTATTTTGAGTTTCTAGGTCATCCCCTGTTTTATTTCTCCCAACAGATGACGACCTATAAACTCCTAACCACAAATGGTTCCAAAAGATGGCCACCAATGTTAAAAATTCTTCACAAATTATATCTCCCAAATATGATATATATTCCATTAAAAAAGCAGCAATATTGATAAAGTGTAATGTGGACCACCCTGTATTATTGAAAAGATATTATTGATCAAGATATTCGAACTGGCCAACAGGTTTTGTTGAATCTGTTAGTTTTGAGTATAATAAGATGTTCTAAAAAAATAATTATGAGATAGTTTGCGAAATTAGTGTCTATCTTTATGTGTAATAGAGAAATACTTTTTGAAGTAGAATTCTTTGCATTTCTCTTCTTCTACGTCTACGTATTAGAAAAATTAATTGGGGTCTCTGGTGAATTATAAAATTGAGCGTAATTAGAGATATGTACTATTTTGCAGGTTAAATTCTCTCAGATGTATTTCCTTTTAATAAACATGCAGTTCAGATGTATTGGTTTAACAGAATAGCTCAATTTTATTGTTCGTGAACAACTAACAAAAATTGATTTAATGATAATTTAATAACTCAACCAGAACGTTGGCCATTGACGAGCTTTGTAAATTGAATCATTCCAAAATTTCCTGATTTTCAGCGTCCCCTACGACCGCCACTCAGAAAAAAGGAGAAAAAGAGGCAGCCTTTTCTTCAGGAAAAAGAAGGTAACTATATTTGAACGATTGTTTTACAAGGTGTATCTATAATCGAAATCAAAATGTTCTCTTTCAGGATAAGACTAAAAAAAATATTCATCAGTGGGTGTCTGGATGTTACGGCACTTCTCAAATATGTGATGTTTGCACCAAACCTTTAAGCAATAAACCTGCCCTGTACTGTGAAAGTAAGTGATAAACATGAAGTGAATTCAAAAAATTATTTTGTCTCTATTTGTGTGTACAAATGCAAATAATCCTCAAAATTGACAACCCTTATGCAACTCTTATTCAGTAGTTTTTATCAGGCGGAATAAAGTTTTATTTTTCTGTAGTTGATATCTGGATATCCTGAAGAGATTTTGATTAGTTAAATTTAATTATTGGAAATAATTTGCTCTATTTTTATACAATACCTGTAAGTTGTATACCAGAATTTTGAGATTTGATAAATTTTGGAATTATTTATTCTTCCAAAAATAAAATATACGATAGGAATATTATAAAATTAATATAATTTGTATATTATAACAACAAGTCGCCTTTTTTTAAGTATATACATTACCTCATCTGAGTTTACTACTATTTCATGGTAATAATACTAATAATAATAATAATACATTCGTAAGCATGTCCAGTATATGCGGTCTCGGCCTATATCCATCGATATAACGCGACCCTAAGAGTGCTTCATTAGGTACCTCCTACGGCACTCTTACGGTGTTGACGAGACACCAGTGCTGCCCCACGCTCCAGGGGATATTGAATCTGTTGTGGGTAACAAAAAGTGCCGTATTTATTGGAACTATTCTTTCCCCACCTTCTCAACCACCAGAGCAAACCGATATTTTTCTTAGAGTTTTCAACTCCTGGCGAGGCGAATATCGTTATTGTCTGACACTTCCTATCAATTCTTTTGTTTTTTTTTTGTATGAAAAAATATTTTTCATTTTCATCTTTTAACATAAAATCATAAATTAATGGTACTATATAAATGAAATTTTGTTGATAGAAACTTGCAATGCAGTCGTCATTCGTACGGTACGTGAGTTCATTTGAAACTCTCTTCGACGAAATATGCCAAGCTGAACTTCTGAACAGAATCACAGCATGTGTAATCTTTGTAGAATTGTGTTAATTAATGACAGTACGATGTTGCCAAACATTCTACAAATACCCGATAATAACAAAATATATTTTGACCATTGCTCTTTTCTTGTCACAAAATTATGGCGGTTCAGCTGTTTCCAGTAACCAAAGTATTTTTTCATTTTAGGCTGTGGTACAACTGTTCACCAGAATACGTGTAAAGACAATATTCAAGAATGTGTCAAAGTGAAAAATGTGAAGGTTGGTATGCTGCTTGAATTCATTTGTTATGTATATATGTTTTCATTCACATAGTGAGTGAGTTAGTTATGGAACAAATTCATTGTTTTATAAACAGGTGATTAGAAGGCAAAAAAAGCAGCGATATGTTTCTTTGTTACTTATGTAATTATCACACTCATCACGAATCTGTAATTAAGGTTTGGTGCAAGTATAAACTTTCAAAAATGAGTGTTTTCGTTCGCTCACTAAAACGTGCTGCAGACATTCATTTACGTACCACATCTATTTTTTTCCATATGAATTTTTAATTTTTTTCAATAAGCAATGGCAATATAACAAGGGGCTTTTTTAATTCATATTGGCAGCATTACAATATTATGCAAATTCATACGAGGATTAAAAACATTTTTATTTTATGTGATTTTATTTTTCTAATGGCTTCCCTTTAAAGGATATCACATTATTTCAGATATAGGTAGTTTAATAAATTGATGGATGTAGCCGTTACTACGTGGTAGGAAATCACAATGAAGAAAAGAGAAATGAAACTTTCTATATTTTTTACCACTTTGATTTGTAACTAACGTTACTGTAGTTTCGTCCTATATGGACATTTTCAAACTTATACAATAAACTCATTCCCACTGACCATTTCTGAGAAATTTCGAGAAATTTAAAAATACAGACCATAATTTAAAAATTGTTTTCACCCTGTAGCATGTAACGAGCTATTGGTGATTAAATGTACTGCTTAGCTCAAAGGTTAAGGTTAACTACCACATGAAATTTTTAATGCAATATTATTCCGAGTGGCGAAAAAAATTGTCTCAAAATTTGGAGACACATTTGATTAAATAAGTAGATTTCTCTCAAAACTATATTAGGGTTTCCTATACCTATCTCTTCTGGTTTTTACACAAAAGGCGTTTTTATATGTTACTTATAAGTAATGTTTTCATCTTAAAAATGGAACACCCTGTATTTTTATGAAAAGCAAAAAAGCATTCTTGAAGTCATTTTATCGAAAAATTAAGAATACTAAATAGTTTATTATTTCAATAAATGCTCAAAATGGTGTCCATTATTCTCGATGCATAGGCGAACTCTTTCTTGAAATGAGTGCTGAACTCTGGATAACATATTATGCGAAACGTTCTTTTTATTCGTACTTTCATATCCTGAGGTATCGTTGGCGGTGTATCGTGAACAATACTTTTGATATATCCCTATAAAAAATAGTCGGGACTTGTAAGGTCCGGAGACCTACCTGACCAATTCTGTGGACCTGCTCGTCCTATCCATCTATTTGGATATTGTCGGTCTAACTCGTTTCTAACACGTCTAGCAGGAGTACCATCTAGCTGCATCCACATCCGTTGACGAATATTAAGCATAGGCAAATTATCCCTAATAAATACGAGAAACATGACGCTGTTTAAATGACTATCAAAAAAGTAAGGACCTACCTCTTGCGTCTGCTTATTCCAGTTGTTTCACATATTTTTCGTTGACTTGTGTGAAGGTGTTCAATTAGAGATAACTTCTCTAAATATTCATTTTCCTCATTTCCAGTAACCGGTTTTTGCCGTTCTTGCATATTATAAGATGCACTGCCTGCTCTTCGGAAAAACTGCAACAATTTTTCCAGTGAACACTTGTTAGTTTGACTCCTGTTAGGATACCTTTGGGCATATACTCTTGACGCTAATAAACAGTTTTCTTCACACTCATCGATTATCAAAATCATATCAATTCGTTCTTCCTGGGGATAAGTTGTCATTTTACAATATTTCAAAATGACAATAAAATAAAACTTCATTTAAGGAATGAATTGACTTTTCAATTTTGGTGTTTGAAAGTTGATAATGGTGTTGAACTTTGACTTCAAATTCGTGATCAGTGTACATGAATGCATACATTTTTAGGTTGAATAGAAAAATATATACTTAAAAAAATATACTTTATCCTACTAGAATACTCGTTTTGCTAACCAAGTTGGCATCATCAGGAGATGACTTGAACAGAATCTTAGGGCCTTGTTAATGTTTCTACACACTAGGGATATTTTTATAACATACTAAATATCGTAAAAATAAATGCATGAGGTCGTTTAATTTCGATTAAATTGGTACACTCGACCACCCTGTAGATTTCTATGGGTTGAACAAAGCCTGCAAAAACGGT
>WOGN01008866.1:0-11079 GCA_015342105.1 Leptinotarsa texana
GAGGCAGGAATCGAACACACGACCTTCCGATCGTGAGTCGGGCGCACTACCACCACGGCCAATTCCACAACAATTCCAATTCGTTACAATAGCTTATTGAATTAGTGATTCAAATAAAGCATAATACACTTTTCTCAACTGTTCGGGGTCTAGGATAGTTATCATTTGTTTCAATTTGATGATGATAATGATTTGAAGAGAGACCTTCACTGTATTTTTTTTCAATATATTCAATCTGAAGGTTTTTTAATATATTTGATCAGGAAGGAGCTGATGAAAAAATAACTTTTTGAGTTAACTGTGACCAATCTTTTCAATAAACATGCTTCCTTGAAAACATAAGGAATAACTGAGAAGCGATTCCCATGGCTAACTGGAACAATAAAAGAGATGATGTTAATATGGGATAAAACTTTCAGAAGATTCAAAAGAATTGAATCAGAAATTCATTTTCAGTTCTATAAGGACATGCAGAACGTCACTAATCAGGCGATTGACAGAGAAAAAAGTGCATATTTCATTTCAGAGGTTAACAAAAAAAAAACAACGAAGATATCTGGAAAGTTATAAAATCTAATGAGTTCGTGACAAATAAAGTTCACAGCATTCCAGAGAATTGGAAGACTCCCTCAAAGTTAAATGATTGTTTTGTTAACTCAATTCCTGATAATGAACTACCCCCCGAGCTCACCTTTTTCTATACTGACAATAAATTGATAGACCTTGACTTCAAATTTCAAGAAGTACATGATAGGCTTTGTTCCAAAAAAAAAGAATCTATCAGAGTACAAGGACCTACGCGCCAATAGTTCATTACCAACTTTGACAAAAGTTTCTTGAAAGAACTATTGAAGTTCAGTTGAAAGAACACATTGACAATTTCTTTTTACTTCCAATAACACAATCCGGATTTTTTAAAGGATATAGTTGTACAACTGCTTTGTTGCATATAGTGGACGATATTATAAGAGCACGTGACGCAAACAATAATAAAATATTGGTACTTCTGGATTTTAGTAGAGCGTTCGATACTATTAACTTCGATTTAATGTTATTTATTCTTGGGAATATGGGAGTCTCTAAAAATGATATATCACTAATCAGATTGTATCTCACAAACCGTCAAGAGCAGGTAACTATAGAAGAAAACGGCTCACAATATGTGGAGTGCCACAGGGTTCTATTTTGGGACCCCTTTTGTTTGCTATCTACACATCTCAATTTGCAAAATGCAGACGATAGTTTCCCACCTGAAATGATAGATAATGCGTGTACTTAAATCAATAGAAACTAAAAATTATTTGTGAAAAATGCTTCTGATCACTGATGAAATATAAATTGTGGTGAATCAAATGTTATTGTCTTCGGACCGGAAGGCCCTAGAAATGATATTTGCAAATATGTGAAAGTAGTAGTGGATGATCCTGTACTTGAGGTTTTCCCAGAAGCCAAAAGCCTAGGCATCATTTCAGATAAAGACTTGAAATTCGAAAGTCAGGTTATTCAGTTTATCAGGCTCGCATATTAATCGCTTAAAATTATATCTGGATACCGAAATTTCCTACCCACAAAGGTGAAGGCGAATGTGTGTGAATCGTTAGTTTAATCTATATTCAATTCTGCTGATGATTTTTATGGTCCATGTTTAGCCAACCAATTTAAAAAAAAATACAAAAAGTTGAGAATTCCTGCTGAAATTCAATTTTTTATATTGAAAGAAGAGGAAGAATATCATATAAACTGAAGGATGTCGGCTGATTAATTATGAACGATAGGAGAGTGTTACATGCTGCAACTTCATTCCACAAAATAATCAATAGTAAAGTGCCGTCCTACTCACATCAGAAAATTACTTTTGGAACTGATGTGCATAATATCAATGTGAGGTATAAAGGCCGACTAACTCCGGGTTATTCTTTTTTACCGAAATATGTGCTGGTCACGCCATATCCCTCGAAGCCTCGATACATTCGGAAGGACGCGACAGCATTATCAACCAACGACCACCCCCACACCGTAGAGAAGGTGATCATTGGGTCCGAGAATTATGTACCCCTAGCAAGCGTAATGAACCAAGAATGACAGCCTCCTGCATCTGTCTGGCCAAGATTTCTGCCTTAGTGCGACAGGCCGGTATGATTTTGAGATTCTTGTGTAGAGATGGCATCATTCCTTCAAAGACCATCATTTCACCAATGATCAGAACAACTATCTTAACGAAGTGTTCTAGATAGGGTCTGCGGAGTTCGAAGAGAAAATCTCGATATTTTATCCGTTTCTCCTCCACTTTTCTGAAGAAATTAGTCTCGCCAGGAGCTTAAAATTCCACGACAAATATAGTCTTGCTCTGATGATCGAGAAGGACTTCATCTGGCTTATTATCTTGTATGAGCCTGCGTGTGGGAAACACATAGTTCCAATAAATTCGCACTTCTCAATAAACACAACGGATTCAATATCCCCCGGAGCGTAGGACAACACCGGTGTCTCGACAATACCGTGAGTGTGCCGAATATGGTAATATGGCACTCTTAGGGCCGCGTTATGTCGATGGACATAGGCTGACACTGCATATGCTGGACATGCTGACAGCAAGTGCATTAGGGTCTCGGGCGCCTCGTGGTAGGCCCTGCACCTTGTGTCAGGAACCTCAATACCCATCAAGCGACTGTGATGGACTAAGGTGTTAAAGACATCATCCTGACAAGCCATGATGAACCCCTCAGTTTCCGACTTCAGCCCACTCGACCTGAGGAATCCAAAAGTCAGGAGTTTGATAAGTCAAGATCTCCAATGTTATTAAAGAAGACCCCATGTATTGGCTTATCCTTGTGAACGGGTTCCAACCCGGTGATAGAGTTGTGATCACCTCGTTCAGTGTCGAAAACTGAACCGAGTTCTTCAGCTGCTCGGGCAGATATCCTAAAGATAAATGCTCCAATTTCTGCTCTCTCAAGGTCACGAACAATGCAGTGAAGGTGATCCAAACTCCTGACGACTTTACAGGCTGTATCCAGTACCATTCTGTCATGTAGACTTTCCAAACTTAAAAGTCCACGGCTTCTTCATTGTCAGGGGAAGTACAACTGTGGAACGGACGATTTGGGATGCAACTCCTATAGAGATGCATCATTTTTCGTGTCTTCACGTCGAGAGCTGTATTAGCCCTACTTCAAACGAGTAGACTAAGTTTGGAACGGCAAGCATATTTGTTGCAGCAACTTCGTTCTCTCCCGACAGTTCCGAAGTCCAGATCTGTCGAAGTTTGTGCTGATACTTGCCACGGAGTGAGTTTTTCAGTGCTGTTACCTCTTGTGACAGGCGTCTCTTTCACCCCGAAGTAAGTATACATCTCTCCGGCATCCAGATGGCGTAGGATGCTTTCATCTACGAGCTGCACACCTTCTCCATAGTCCCCGCTGAACCATTGCACATTTGTCTTTCTTGAATTTCATACCGATAGCATGCGAGTACTCTTTCATCACCCTCAAGGACTGATGGAGATCCTTCTCTCCAGAGGTATAAAGTTCAAGATCATCCACATGAAACAAATGGGTGACCTTGTACCTCCGATTTCCAGGGGTGCCACAGTTATACCCTCTCCGCTCATTATTGTTTTCATTTTTTTTTCATCGTAGTGTGCGCTGGTCAGACCCTATTACACAAAGGACCGATACATTTGGGAGGGCGCGCCAGCATTATCAACCAATGTCCATTCCCCACACCATGGGTTAAGTGATCATTGGGTCCGAGGATTATGTCTCCTGAGCAAGCGCTCGTTACAATTATTATTATATCATTTTCACATTTTTTATTCACTTTCCCCCACTCACTTTTCAGGTTTTCTGAATTGTCATTGGATATTCATAATTGCAAAATGATTCGAGTTCAAATCAATTTCAATACAAATTTTACATATTCTGTTCAACACAGCACTAACTGTATCACTATTACTGCAGAATGTATACATATAATTCAAATTAACAGAACATGTCGATAATTGAAACATATTCCATGTTTTAATATCACAATTGATTCGGACATGGGGTTAATAGCTTTGAAGCTGACAAAGCAATTCAATATCTGGTGGAATTGTTTGATTTTGATGAAAAAATAATGAAGTGAACTTTCTATAAATTCATTAATGGTATCCTCATCTGATTTCTGATTCGATGAAAGGTTTTGGAATGTGTTTCCCAGTAAACATTGACTTTTCTCTCTTTTCTATATTGTCATCTGTGATTCGAAAATGCAGTTCTCTCCAGTTGGGTAACACGATCAAATCATATGGCAAAAATTTTATTGTCATTCTTTGATGTTGTCAAAAGTAATAGTAACATCATTATGAAATTACTTACCAAAGAAGAGTTTTTCTACGATGCTATACAATGTGCCATTCTCTCATATGCGCCATTACAGTGAGAAATAATTTCTCACTATTATCACGATGATCATGATGAGTCAGTCATGAATTGTTACATGTCAGATTGATTTGACACGTTCTTCATGTTGACAACGCAATCACTGCATAATAATTGGTGTCAGCATACCCAACGAAAATAGATTTATTATTGATTGTTATGGTATAAACACTTCGAATTTATTAAATATTGATAACATGGAATACGAAGATTTAGAGTTGGAAAATACATCTCCAGAAATTGTTCAGAAAGCAATAGATGTTTGCAATAACTTGCTATCAAGCACATCAAGAGAAAATATGAAATCGCTCACAGAAACTTTTTGGACTGGAAAATGAAGAGTTGTCAAGACGTTTTAAATCATCAACATTATGGTCTCAGTTCTCGACGCTAAAAACTTTAACTCCTGAAGAAATTCAACAATTTTTAAAAGATGCACCTGATAAAAAGTATTTGCCGATAAATTTAGGAATCAAAAATTTTCAAATTGTTATCGAAAAACGATTGTTTGGAATCACACGTTGAAAGGTAAGACCTCGTTAGTCCTTAGCTCGCACAAGTTTCTCAACTTCTGACAGTTGTCGTTCGTATGGGTGCGGCAGCTGATTAACGAAAAAACAGATTTTAAACAGATTTTTTTTAAACAGACATATTTTGAAAATCTGAGATGGTGATTTTTTGTGACGTTTCAGAAATCAGTTTTCAAAATCAGTTTTTTATTGTTTTCATTTGCAGTCTGCTCAGTATTTTTGTTGATAGCGATCAATTATTCCATCGTTGGCCATACTATAGAACCATATGCTATCATAGGTTTGACGAAAATGGTGCAGAAACAATACATTATATCTAATTCTAGCCACCATGAGTTTTCCGGCAGAATAATCGTCAATATGTAGATTGTCTACATAAGATCCAGTATTTATAAATAACGTATTTTAAGGATAAGTGATAACTTATTTGATGAAAAGTGAGAGTGAAGATTATTTTCATAGACAGTGAATAACTGAGGGTTCATTACTGTTCCCTGTGGAACATCATGTGAGACAAATTGGATATCTAACTGTAAATCTTTGACATAAAAAAGTGTGATAATGTTGATAACGTGAACATTCTTCAAATAAAACTTGCAAATGAAACAATTTTACTCGGGTGAAAAACAAACAACCGAACGTATTCAAATTCTAAGAACTTCGTTACCAGTTGATGTAATAACTATTCGTAGTCTGAGAAATCGGGTAAAAAGTTAAGTCATTGGAATTTTTTCAAGGGATAGAATTTGATTTTCACATACCAGTTTGTAGGTACCCAAAGATCATTTGTTAATAAGACGCGAGGTGAAATTCACTTCTTTTCAAAAAAAAATTATGCTGATTACGAATCAGATGACTGATTTAATATATTTGAGTTTTTCGATTTTGATAAATTATTATTGATTTAGAAAAAACCCGATAAAAATCAATATTTTTGAACTCAGTTCAAGGTCAAATAAACGAAGAAATGACTAGTTGTTTCATAAAAATATTTTTGGTAGCTTTTTGAGTTACACTCTTTATTGGAAATTATGATACGTAACCTAGTGCTTCAATTTTTTTCTTGCTAAAAACAGAAAATCGTTAATAATGATTAAAATCTTTCGAATTTAAGTGAAACATCATGTATACAGGTTATTCTATATGCGATGGTATATTAGACGAATCCAGAGAATCGAAAACAGATGAAAGTTTCAAATTTTGGTTACTAATGTAGATGGCTATGATCTATCGTTTGAAAATATTCACCGATTATGTCCACATCTACATCAAATTACATTTGTGAACCATGTTCTATACCTATCTCTAACAATAATTGTTATTTCGTAAATTTATCAGTAGAAAACATGATATTTTTAATATTTAATATCGCATGAATCAACTAATACACCTAACTCAAATTCTGGTAATATTGATATAATTTATGGTGGTTGTTATTTTAGAACGAAACTCAAATATTATTTCATAAAGAGTGTCTGAAAAATTAGTCTCAATTTATATCCATAATAAACGACAAATACATTTATTTCAAATGGAACACCTTTTAAATTATAAAATTTTAGAATTCAGCCAACCAATGTGAACAACTTTGATCAACTATGCCCTATAACTATCTCTAACCGTTTATGAGATATGAATTCTTCTATAATATTTTTGCTTATATACATTTCATTTCAAATACAAAAGTCGGTGGAAAATTAATTTTTGAATACATCGAATGATGATAAAATGAATGTATATTAGTTCAGAAAGGTTTAATGGAATACATGAATGAAACTTCATACTGAGTATATGACAAACATCACTATTTTGACAGAAGAACGAACACCTTTAAAAATTAAATTGATAAAAAAAATAATTCTACACTAAAAAACAAGAGATAATATTGTGAAATTATCTTCGCAATTATTTGACATTAGATACTGACATGACAGAAATTCAGTAGCTCAGGTGCTTGAAATGCCGATCATTCACTTGTAAAGATTGATGGATTGATGTTATTACGTGATCAGTTGTGGTTCTGCAGATTTCCTCAAAGGTACATCTGAAACGATCTTTCAGTTCCTGTTTCATATCGATAGGCATTCAATATACCTTTTCTTTGATTTTTCCCCAGAGTTAAAAATCCATGGGAATGATCGAGGCAGCCAATTCCAAGGACCCAAACGTTGTAACCACCGATCTTCGAACACTTCGGTTAGTTCACCCACTCACTTCAGTGTGCAATGTCCAAGAGCTCCATGAAACTGATGCCAACAATTCCAAAGCATGTTCAATGGCAAATTGTCCAGAAAATCACTCACAGTCGATATCAGAATATCTGAATATTTTTCGGAATTCAACTTTTTTTCATAAATGCAACTGAAAACTTTATCATCCATGAGCGTAGAAAAAACTTTTAAACTGAATTTTCGTTGGAATACCCTTTGTCTAATGAAGTGATTATTTCGACTATTGAATATTCTCTTACGTAAAAATTGTGATTCATCAGTCCACATAATTTTTTTCAAAAGGTGTAGATCTTTATATGTTCATGTTAGTACCATTTCATAAAATTCTTCCCATATTGGTGGATCATTTGTATGCAAAGCTTGCAGCTTGATGACTTTATAGTCGTGCATATTCATATTATGTTTTGTAAAATTCTCCATAGAGAAGTTCGAGATATTTCCAAATAAACTGCACCACTAGATACTGATGCATAAGGATGAGTATAAAAATATCCTGAATGTCATGTATCCTACGTCATTTTTGCAAAGCAAAAATTTTTAAAATGAGTGTCTTATGCACCTCATTATTAAATTTACAATTTTGGATTTTAATAGTTTATATCTCATAAACGGTCAGAGATAAGTATAGGACATATTCGATCAAAGTTGTTCAGATTTGTTGGCTGAATTCGAAATTTGAATAATATACAGGGTGTTCTATTTGAAAAAAATCACATGTTAATTCATGTGATATTAAATAATGAAAATAGCATGTTTTTCCCAAAAAAATTACAAAATGTCAATATTTTGAAAATGGTGAGATATGGATATACAATATGGTCCACAAAAGTAATTTGTTCTCCAGATACGTCTAAAAGACCATCAAATATGGTATAGCTTGCATATACCTTCAAATCGCTAGCTCAAAACTCTTTAGAAATTTTGCCTTCATAATCCATGGAAGAAGCTACTTAGCCAAAAACATTCCGGAAGATAATATTTATCTAAACTATACGTGAGAAATCCTATCTTCATACAAGCACTTTTGTAGGAAGCTATAACTTTAAAAGTAGTCCGACTCTGTCGCAATATTATCACTTCTAGAACCAAGTGTTTCTCAACAGTTTTATAGGGGTAACATAGTAGCTGAAATACTTGAATGTATTACCATAAAGTGAACAAGTCATTAATCACACATATTAACTAAAATACGTTAAAATTCTGGCCAATAGCCAGCTGGCTATTGATACCAAATTATTTAATAAAATACGCCATTTTGAAATGATACTAATCCGGAATACTGACATTCGAGTTTTTGAGTAGAAAGGTGATAAGCCGACTGAGTTAATTTTTGTATAATCAATAGTGGCGCGCTCAAAGTTTGCTAATGATAGACTATATAGTTGTCAATAAAATTATATTCGCAGTAAAAATATCAATCTTTGAAGCACAAACAATATCTGACAATTTCATAAGTACCGGAATGAAATTATTATAATGGCTCCAAAGTTTGTATTTATTAGTTTTAGTAGAAGATATATCTATTATAGTTTCCTAGTGTCCAATACGTCTCAGAAAAAACATTTTTGAATCTTTTTCATTTCATTGTTACCATTTTACGCTAAATTATATTTTATAACGCTTACTTGCAATTACTAAAAACTCTCACAAAATTGTCTTTATTTTATAAGTCTTTACAAAACTTCTTTTCAAGAGTGTTAAAAAAATTTCAACCCAACTGCCGAAATGTTTATAAAACTATTTTGTAGTGTTTGTAAAAGGTCCCACAAAATATACTTATAGATGTTTTGTAAAGACATTGGAAACATTTCTGAGATAAATATAGTTTGATAATTCGTGTCTCCGAAACGGTTTCGCAACTAATATAATATCTACAGTTGCTAATTGAGTCATTATCAAATGAAACATGTCATCGATTTCGAATTGGCTGTTGAAATATCAAATAAATCACAACGGGTTCAGTTTCTTACACTAGCAGATGTTTTTTGTGGCCATGATTATGGTTATAACATCGATTAGATTATATTTTTCATATAGCGTTATTTGAATTATTGTAATGTGTACCTCAGGATTATCAGTCTAATACCAAGCAGAAATCAATGCTCAAGTGTAATTTCATTTGATTCTGTCAGTTAACTCCTCGAAAATAGTAAGACCTACAAGGTTGGCAAATTGGACAAAAGTTTTCTATTTTGCAAAAAAAATCGAAATCAAGAAAATCATTGGTTGTTTTCGAAATATGCTCCAAAAACAAAAATTGTCGAATTTTGTTTGTTGGCTCTACCGCTTCCTTTTCGATCGATATATAACGGTCGATTCTGTTGCATGGGTCAATCTGACGGGAACAAATTCTCAATGCGACGTTTCGTTCATTAGATTTCATTCAACCGTTACTTGATAAAGATTTATAATAATTTCCCGAACTACACCTGATGATATGATTTTCACAAACTTCATTTTCAAAAAATATATCACGACATATTGCAATGGCAACTTTCCAGACCTCTGTATTTTTTCTCTCAATTCGTCAATATTGCCAAAAGTTGAGCCGAATACCTTGTCTTTGATGGAGCTCCAAAATGAAAAGTCAAGAAAAATTAGGACAGGTGAACATAGTGGCCATTTAGTAAGATCAATATTTTCTTTTCATCCTCCCGGCATTTTTGTATTGAGAAATTCTCTGCAAATAGTTCTGCGATGTGGCAGAGCTATATCATGTTGGAATTACCGATATTTTCACAAAATATTCGAAGGCAAATCTTCTGACAACTCAAATAGAATCTCCGACAAAAATTCCAAATATAATTATCTGCCAAAAATGTTTCAAGAAGTATTAACTCCAAATCTCTTTTGAAAATGTGTAGCTCTATGTAGAAAGGAATTTACTAGTCACCAATGGTGACAAATATTTCATTTGCTACAAAAAACGATGAAAAGACTATTG
Source organism: Leptinotarsa texana (assembly GCA_015342105.1). NCBI lineage: Eukaryota > Metazoa > Arthropoda > Insecta > Coleoptera > Chrysomelidae > Leptinotarsa > Leptinotarsa texana. The sequence goes on from WOGN01008866.1 coordinate 10,127, forward strand.
GTCCGTATTAAAAATAATAAATTCAATGATAAAATTTAATGAACGGAGTGTCGCAATGCGAATTGGCTTATAACAAATATGAGAGAGTATTGAAAGTTTCTCTCCTTTTTTATACCTTTTGAAATGGATGCGAAAGATCTTAAAAATGGAGTCCGACAATTCTAGTTTTTGGAGAATATTTCGTAAACAACCACTGACATTCTTGATCTGAAAAGAAATCATTTCAGTTACGCAAAATGAATAATTATGTATTATACAAGGGAAAATAGTATAAGATTTCAGCTCGAGGATGTGTCTCCCCCCGTTTCGCATCGGGAGACAAAAAACCGAGAGCTGAAATCTAATATTTTTCCCGTGTATAATACACGTTTTTGTCTGTGACGAAATGAACGATTATTCAATATTGAAAATAACGTATAACAATATGTTAAAGTCAGAAAATTATCGATGTTAAATTTGAATTTTTAAACAGGCAGGCTGTTGTACTTATAACATTGCTAGGAAACCAATCAATAGAAAATCAAATATCTGTCAATTTATTTCTGTGATTTGATTTAGAAATTGCGAACTTCGTGGTCAGTAGTTATTTTGAAAAATGTCTAATTCTGAGTTTACTCTGACTCCACCGGAGTTGGTAGAAGCAGCGAAAGTAGCGTCACAAAAATTATTGCCAGCTGAATCGCGGAAAATTTATGGAACCGCGTAGGTATTCAAAATTCTTGGAATCAAAGATGAGAAAAACATGCAGTTCTTTCTCGGTGACGGTGTTATTGGCTTATTTTTCGGAACTGGAACAACAAGTGTGGTCGGTTGAAATATTTAATAATTAACAGTATGATACAATCCAATAATAATGTATACATTTCAAAATTTTTCAAACTGATTACATTTCTGAAACGAAATGGGAAAGGTTACACGCTCAAGAAAGCTGCGATATGTACGACTGACTTTTC
>WOGN01008867.1:0-11078 GCA_015342105.1 Leptinotarsa texana
AAATAAATTAACAAACCTTATCGGGTTGTTGGAATTGCCATATGGCAGATAAAAAGAAATATTTCTAGAAATATCGATATTAATGAGTTTGTCTTCAGGAAATTATTAAATGTCCCTTCATTTTGTAGTAGATGGAGATAATGACTTCACATTCTAGGGTTGTGAAGTATTCATCAGGTCCCCTTTTCCATTCAATTTTTTCCCCAGATGGGCCCTGTTGTCATCTTGAAAGTTTCATCTGTTTCACTTCAAAATAAAGTATTCATGCATTAATTTCATTATCTCAAACTTCAATTTTTTGAGTTGACCCCTTCAAAAAATAAAAGGGGGGGACATTAAAGAAATGCACTGTACATTAAATTGAGAATTATTGATTACATTAGTACTTATATAATACCACTGTAGTAATAACAGAGGTACTCTGTGACAATGTGGATGCGTTCAGATTAGGGAACTTGTGGTCGCATTCCAAGGAATGGTTTGAAAACGTCGAATTATTTTTGCCTAGTCGGAAGGACCTTTCATGTTCAGCATACCATTTTAAGAAATTTCGACCACATTGTCCTACGTAAACACTATTACACTCCGGACACCTAAGTTTATGTTTATGTCAGTGTTTATATCAATGTGGTCGAAATTTCTTAAAACGGTATGAAGAATATGAAAGGTTCTTCAGACTAGGCAAAAATGCAACCACAAGTTTCCGAATCTAAAGGAAATTTTACACTGCAAGGAAGGTTTGCAGACTCAATTATTTGGAATCCTTAGAAATTCATAAGCATAAAGATTGCGGGTGCAACCTGTTAAATGATCAAATGATTCTAGTTTACTCATCGGTTTTCAAATTAGCATATCCACATTGTCACAGGCAAACAAAATTCAGGTACTCAATTAAGTTAAGTACCTCTGTTATTACCTACAGCGGTTTTATATAAGGGCTTTCGTTCTTATTGGACGAAACTGCAATTACGTTAGTTACTAATAAACGTGGAAAGAACACAGAAAGTTCTATTTTCATTTTTCATTACCTCAAAATGTAAGTATCAAACTAACCAGGTTATCAAGTATATCTGAAGAATCTGCTTTCAACGTCGCTCCAACACATCATGAGGTTGAATTATTGACAACTTCATGTTTCACGATACCTCATAAATTTTCAATTTCTTGATTGACATCTTGTTTTATCCAAGTATCACGTGCATAAAATTGCCGGCGCCACTTTTCTAGTCCTTCACTTCGATCTCTTTCTCGATAACGGTGCATTTCTCATCGTTCTACATACCTACTTTCGGAAAATCTATGTGTAGTTATGCATCATTTTTGACGTTACGGTGCATCGCATCAATAAATCAGTCAATTATTACATTCTATGTCGGAAAGTAATGTATGTCATAAAAAATCGTAAGATTACGGACATATTTTGATGATTTGTATACAGTGTGTCCAAAATAAGGCAGGCCAGCATGGGAAAATTGGAAACTATGAAAGATAAAGTACATAACGAAAACAGTGGCGTGACGTCATCAGATATACGAATATACTCATTTGTCATGCTGCAAAAATGAATGAATAACTGGACTTCAGAAACGCTTTAAATCATTGAATTTGGTATAAAACTCAGTCCCTATTCTTATTGAAATGTTCTATAACCATTGAATAACTCCTCTTCATTTAAACTTCCTGGACTCAAACACATCTTCAATAATGCTCCGCTTTATTACATTCCACACGTGGTTCAGACTCTGTGTAAATATTCGCACATATCTCGTGATGTCACACTAGCGCGGGTTTAACGTCGAGTATCTTGATAACGGTACACGTTATCAATTTTAAATTTTTGCCATTGTATTCTGGATGACAAGCACCATAAAATATAAAAAAATTCACAAAATTAGATTCGAATGAACGTGCCAGTTGATTGAAACTGTCCGATAATCGATGAAAATTAATATTAAAACTTACTATGGGATTTTCGTTATGAAACGTTTAGAAAATTGCGACATATGTTTAACTATACATATTATTTTTAAAAAAAAGATAAATAACTGCTAATTCAAAACCATGTTTTACTTTAGAAACATTGGCTGGGATCAATCAGTTCGAATCAGATAGTTTACTGGTGAAAACAGTTTAAAACCGGTCAGTAAATTAATGATTAAATATGATTACCTGGTGATACAAGCCAGCACACTGGAGTCGTTCAAATCAGTATGATCGTCCATTAGACGTTAGGCATTTTTCAAAATATCAATTTCCCTACGCTGAAGGAGTTTCAAACCGTTCTTCTGGAAATATGAGTTTCGAGTCCTTTGTTGAACTCATGCCTCTCAGTGAGGAGGTGGATAGCATACTTTGAAATCATTTTTTCATTCTGGAAACTGTTTCTGTGTTCTTTCATCCTTGTTCTGAATGTTCTTTCAGTTTGACCTATATAAACATCGGGCACTCGTACACTCCTGATATGTATGACACCAAATAAAGTAAATATACATCCGGTAATGTTGAAAATTTTGTTCAATGCGATTAAAATTTTATTTTATTTTTCTCGCCCTGAATCTATGGTCCGGAGTTGTTGATGATGGTTCTATTATTCAAATATATTTTTCAAAACAGATTCGATAGAACTTAGTAAATCTAAGCTTTCAGGAAACCTGTGAAGTTTGTGATCCAAGTAAAAATAGTGAAAACCCTTTTCAGTATTTTTAAATGAGTTCTATAATTCAGAACCAAAGTATCGTAAAGTTGTTGTGCATGTAAATTAGAAATGTATATATTGAAAATAAAAATTAGTGGGTAGTTATTTAAGAATTTTCCAGAACTCTAATTTGTCGATTGATTTTTGGATATTTACAATATTTATTACAGAATATCAAGTAAGTTTTCGAAGCATAAGATGTTTTTTCGTAAATAAGAGAAGTTTACTTTTGAACAAAAAGGTTGATTTAAAGATATTGAGTTGGTTCATGTATATCAACTATTCATATTCATGAAGAGCATATTGATTTTAGCAACCATCAACTTTATCACCACATGGAAAAACAGAAGAAGAAATATAAATGAAAATATAGGTTTCTTTCAGAAAAAAACAAAAAATATTCATTAAAGAAAAACGAATGTTTTCAAAACAATAAAAATGTAAAAACCAAGTTTCCAATCATAACCTCCTGTTTTTGTGCAAATAATAAAAGGCTGAAATTAATTTTTTCGTGGTATATTTCGTACATATTTCTTAGCAAAATATTTTCTTCACACAAATTTTTTGATTACAATTCAACGATTAATTTCCAGAAAAAAACGGTCTCAACTACCGTTTTTGCTGCACATGGAATGAGAGCTTAGTTCAGTTGTAGTGATATTGAAAATCATGGAGAAATTCATAAATCAACATGTAGTTGAATATTCTGAAAGCTTTAACATCTTAAGCGACCATTATCACGGTTTCGTTAGTCGAATATCAGCGGATGACATTTTAATATACTTCATCGATAAATTATTATCTACTTAGTTAGTTGTTGTTTTGGGGATTTTCAGGGCACAAATAATAAATCATTTTCTCCAAAATAAATTCGCGTTACACCACTAGAGCTTCATAATTGAATTTCACGAATGAAATTCGTGTTCCAAAATTATATGAAATTTGAATGAAACCGGGTCAGGCCGGTGTTACCGTAAATATACGGATGCGACTGTTTACAAAAAAGAGCTGTGAGATATGTCACATTTTGTTTGCATGGAATTATTCATATGACACATCAAATAGAGGGCAATGTTTGCATTTCGGCTACGAAAATAACACATAAATAACACAAACATTTCCAGATGGATTGCACGCTTTCCAGTGCCATTCCGCGAATTTGTCAAGTTGAAAGAGCGCGAATAAATCTTTTGTGGAAAAGATAACAATTTTGCGAAATATTAACATGAACAAATATGTGAACATCGTTCAAATCTTTCAAAATCGTGACTGTTATAAAGCGCGCATTTTGAACGAACGAATATTTTAGCTTATTTGAGAGACTTTAACACATGGAAATACAATGTACTATTTCTATACCAATGAAAACGGAATTGAATAATAAACGTCACTAAAAAAATTATGTAGCACCCTCTGGTCAGAGTCGTATTTATATAACTTCATGTTCATTAGTTTCACAGAAATTCCCACTAAAAAAATATCCCTAAATCTGTTACGCCTCTATAGATTTTTCAGAAGGTGGTAGACTCAACAAATCAACAACTTATTTGATAACTTGAATTACAGCTTAAAACATGTATACTATAGTGTCTCTTCACTATTATTTTACTTGTTTCATTCGTTTAGTATTGGTTGTTGATGCTGTCGCACTGAAATCGAATCTAATCTCTCTGTAACTGCCTATGGTAGATGGCACATTTATTGTGGGAGGGTGAATGTAAGCCTACAGCACTTAGGCCACATGTGACCCATTGTACATCCTCCCGAGAAGTTGTCCTCCTAGATCATCGTTCATCCTGTCCTTTCTAGGCAGGTGGACAGGTTACTGGAAGACATCTCCTTTATATCGGCAGTCTCGCCGAACACACACTCTCTTATTGAAGATAACTCCGGGCATTCGCTTAGGACATGCCTGACAGTCTCATCTTCCTATTCACACATCCTGCATAGAGGTGTGCCCACTAGCCGCATATTATGGAGGTGTTTCCTTAGTTGACAGTGGCCAGTCAGAAATCCTACTGTTATGCGTAGATTTTTCCTGATCATCGCCAGATATTTCTTCGGTGCCAGCTTCCCAGGGTCGTCCAAGGTGATCCTGGTAAGATTGTATTCTTTGATTCCATCCCATCTCTTTAGGGATTGAGCATGGGTGTAACATTTGACTAGTTCCGCAATTGTCGAAGTCATCAGACCGTAGGTGCCTCTGGGTCCTAAAATTCTTAGCCCAACCGCCTCTTTGGCTAAAGAGTCGGCAATGCGATTACCTTTACTCCTGTCGCGCCTTTAATCCACCTCAGGAGAATGTTATTATCTACCAAGGTTTGGGCTAAATCTTGGTGACACTCTAGTACTAGCCCACGTTGTTTGTTTAAGGTTAATAGGGGTTGTCTGCTATCATTGAAGAATGTTATGTTTTTGCCAGAAATGCCCTTCCTGGTCATTTCTTTTGTGGCGATTGAGATACCAGCCAGTTCTGTTTAGACCACACTGGTATTTCTTCCCATTCCCCATTATACTGTTATAATTGAATGAAATAGTCTGAACTGGCCTAAATACAAATCTGCAATTTGTATTTTATTCAAACATAGCTCCAAAGATAATATAAGTTAAATAATACAAGTCAGAAGCAATGGAATACGTGAGAATCATGTTTAAATCTGCGACATCCAATTTGAAATGTTTTCTTTGTGAATTGATCCTCGACAACAACTTCCCTTCGAAATTGGAAACTCCGTTCCTCTCAAAATTCAGTTTATTCTACAAATATTTACTGGCTGTTTCCCTACGGCTGGATTCAGTTATCTTTGAAGTTGGTAATAGTTCAGGGACAACATTTGTAAGTTGGACTGAAAAGTTCGTAGGCTAACATAGATTTTTTTTTTTAATGAAATTTGATTTTATTTTCCATTATATCTGTCTTCAAGGGCGATATAACGATTATAGCGGGCATATAATTTTTCGATACCATTTTTATAGTACTAATCTATCCAGCGAGTGCTCTATTGAGGTCTGAGAACAGGTAAAAGTCGCTGGGAGCCAGATCTGGAGAATGTGGTGGATGCGGAAGCAATTCGAAGCCCAATTCAAGTAATTTTGCCACGCACCGTTTTCATTGATATGTTAAACGATACATTATCTTGATGAAGCGGCACTTCCTCTTTTTTTAAAGCGATTTATTTCCAACAGGAGTACCCAATTACAGGAAATGCTATTAGTACAGAGTATATATGGAATAAATATTAAAAATAATGGAATATAGTAATGTATAAAAGTAAATGCTAAAACAAAGTATATATAAAATATTCGTATAAGTAGAATTACAAAGAGGAATGAAAAGTTGAGTATATAACGCAAAAATTTACAAATCATGTTACAGTGTTACAAGTTACACTGTTACCGTATTGACACAAAAGTTATTTATAGTATTATTACAAGCAATTATGGATACAAGATACCAAGGCGTTCAGAGAGTCGAAATGAATATCGCAGTGTTCACAGATTTTATTGAAGCTACTGCACAATAAATTCGATGGTGATCGTAGCATAATATTTATTATTTTAGAAACTTCCTTTGAACGCTGTCAATTGATGTTTTTTGGTAGTCATAAACCGGATTCCATAACAAAGAGCCATACTCTAACTTAGATCTGGCATACGCAAAATATAGCAATTTTAAGGTGGCAATACTTTTGAAGTTCTTGCCATTTCTGTAAATGAATCCATATTCCGTATATGTGTTGTAAATGTTAATTTACTGTCGTATGTTATACCAAGATCTTTTATCTCATGTACGCAGTTGATTGTACATTTGTTGATTGAATAATCGTACATCAAAGTTCGCTTTTTTGTTGTAAATGATAATATTTTACATTTGGATACGTTCAGTTGTAGACGATTATCATTACACCAAAGTTTTATTACACCTAATTCATGATGTACATGTTGGCAGTCAGTAATGTCGTCGTTTTTATAATATAGCTTCAGGTCTTCTGCAAATAGTAGGCTAGGAATATTCAAAGAGGAAAGCCAAGTCATTAATAAAAATTAAAAATAAAAGAGGTCCAAGATTGAAACTTTGTGGTACCCCAGATGTAACTACGTACTGGGCCGATTTGAAAGATTCATATTCGACGAATTTTTTTCTGTTAATTAGATATGATTCAATTAGAGTGAGCAGTTGGTTAGAGAGTCCCAATTTTGGCAATTTGCTGAGAAGAACGTAATGGTCTATTTGATCAGAGGCTTTTTGAAAGTGTAAATAAACAACATCGACTTGTTTTTGCTTGTCCAGGTACGTAGAGAGATATTGACTTAAACATACAAGATTTGTCATACATGATCTTTGGTGGTAATGATGAGTGGTAATACATCGAAACCGGTCTGCAGGTGGTCTATTTGATTGAATTATCCATGGTCATGCTGCTGGATGAACGAGAAACATTAATCTTGAAAAAATAAGATGAATGTTCAAAATTCGCGAGCTACGTATATTCGATTAGGGCGGGTTGGCTGTCCTTGTTCATCTTTCACTGTGTGAACCATTGTGCATGCTGTTTTTGGCGAGTGCATTGGCTTGGGATGTGGGGGTTGAGCAAACTGGCTTTCGGATACCTGCTTCCACGTATCCCTGCTGGATACGGGAATGACAGAATCACTTCTGGTTCTCTTATTCCCTAACTGAATGGCATCTCAACGATGGCTTAATCCTACGGTGTGTGTATCCGTGCTGAGAGGATGGATAACACTAAGCCTATCAGCTGTCTCTACCGAACCTTCGCGATACCAGACACCCTCTTCTCGTAGCATCGCCTTGTCACGATAATGTGGGGCTCTCCCCTCATTGACCTTCTTTCCCTAGCTACTCGTGGGGCTTTTATGGACAGAGTAAACTTAAAAATTCTTTCTGGCGCTGAGTCTACAGAGGAGATGGATGTCGAGCTTACGACTCTAACTGACCACCCTGTAAGATAAGGAACGAGTCTACAGAGGAGATGGATGTCAAGTTTACGACTTCAACTGACCTCCCTGTAAATTTAGATCAGGAGCGAGAGCTTCTCTACTCTCCAACTCTTGATCCAATAACTGAACCTAAGAAAAAAGTTTGGTGGTGCAGCCAGGAAACGACCAAGTCGTCTTCTCAAGAGCGGGGTACCTTATGAAACCGTCTTGCACCAAATTCTTGAGCGGCGAACGCAGAGTCTGCTTCAGGTGGAGTAAAAAAAACCCCATGAGCAGGTTAGCAAAAGTTTGCGCTCAAGTGATGATTCACCAAAGCCAGAGGTGAAAAAGCCCTACACGGTTGAATCTAAAGCATCGCCAGATGTAGCTGACGTGCAAAAACCCTCTTTGGGAAGGTTTTCACGGGTATCAAGATGTGAATCTTGCACCTTGACTATCCGACTACCTCATTAACGATGAAACAACAGAGCATTGTGCCTGTCCCGAATCAGGTTTTTAGAGTTCGGCAGAACTATACTCTTACCATCTGACCTGAAAGACCACTCACCATACAAACTAATCGGCTTCGTTAAGAAGCTGGGTTTATTTGGTAGAGTGTGAATAGGTGTGAGCCATAATAAACCGGTTGCGGTGGAGGGTCGAATAGACCAACTCACTTTAAATCTAACCTAACATTCGATTTGCGATTTTTTTTAAGTTTTTTATGTTAGTACACTTGCAACAATTTTTTTGTGAAAATGGAATGAGATGCTCAAAAACACTTGAAATATTGACAGTGGCATACGGTGATTGTACTCTGAGTCAGAAAAATGGTTACAAGTAGTACCTATAAGCTTTTCACAGAAGGTCGAGAAGATGAGAAATGAGGACGAAAATGTTGAGAAGGTGAAGAAAATTATTACGGCGAATCGTCAAATCACTATTAGAGAAGTTGCTGAGGATGTCGGCATATCAGTTGGCTCATGCCAAGCAGTTTTTTTCATACATTTTGGGAGGCATGAAGCGTGTGGCAAAGTTCGTCCCAAAATTGCTGAATTTTGACCAAACCAACCGTCGCATGAGCATCGACCAGAATTATTGAATGCCGTCAACGGCGAAATAAAATTTCGAAACATTAGTCTCATCCAACTACCTACACAGTAGGTTGTTTTCCAGCAGCCATTTACAAGAATCTACTGAGTAGGTAGTTGTGAGAGATGAATATTTCGGGATTTTATTTCGAAATATTGTTGCAAATCATGCCCTAAAGAAAATAACGCCGGCCGCCACTGGTAGCCATACACCAAACGTGACTTAGCTGAGAGCGTGGGAATATCCAATGTTACCTGCCGCTCGAGAAGCAGCAAGAAACATGCTACCGATGTCGATGGAACTGCGGTGAAATACTATGACATTCCATTGCGATATTTAAACACTGGCTGCAAGCGTATTCGGACAGTCAAGTACACAGTGAAGTGTACGTAACAGTGCGATACGCGAAGTGATCGAGTAAGGCGACAGACATTCAAATAATAGTTGAAATTCTTAGTTGAAGTGTTTGTTGTATTTCAAGTGAAATAAAATTCAGTTTGATTATTCAATGTAGTCATTTATTGGTCAACCCACGTTGGGTTGACCAATTATTGGTCAACGTAACAATATTTATTTTCTTATACTTATTATTATCATGTAGCGATTGTTTCAGTTTCTTAACTAATTCCGTTAAATAATTTGTTGCTTTCAGACGAAATAAATTAGGACATGTGTTGATAATTTAGATCAATACAAATAAAATCACCTCACCTTTACATTGTTATTACTGAAAAACGAGAGATAAAACTGAATCATATCAATGTAATCGTGCAAGATATCATAAATAAATATTATCTATCTAGTTCGGATGAATATCGAACACTGTGCTCGAGATGGGTTTGTTTGGTGGTTTCAAGGCAAAGTTCACGAAAGATTCTAAAAGCAAAGAAAAATTACATAACAATGTGGTGGTTCTGAAGTATCATTGCTTTTCAGAGTTCGATGCCACGGATCGTGAGTATTTACGGATATATTATTAGAAAAAAAAAGTTTCATTAATACTAATAGGTACTATGAAAAAATACTTAATATTTTTTTACAAACAAGGAAAGCTAGAGCTAAGTACCGGGGTACATGTGGACCGACATTATTCAAAAAAGTAAAAATACAAAATCGTGAAAATGTTATTCAGGCTTGACTACAGAACCTCAGCTGATACTTTATACAGTGTAACCAAAATAACGCCTTTTCAGGATGTTCTAGAAATCGAGCAAGATAAATTTGCATACAAGGTTATACATGAACAAGTCAAACGTAATACCAACTTCACTTTCGTTAATCAGCTCCACGAATACAATAGTCGTACCCATTATGTCTTTTTAGAACCTGTACGTACTAATATTGGCTTAAATAATCCCATTACACTATGCACGAAAACGTATAATTCTCTTCCCAAGGAAATAACAGATATCCCTAATTTCAGTATCTTCAACGAAGGAACGGCTTAAATATATTCAATTCCCTTTATTAATTACCATTACGTTTTTTATTTTATTCACATTTGTATTATGTATTCTCAAGTGAATCTTGATAATATTGTAACGAATTGAGTTACTTGAAAATGGCCTTATAAGCCGAAACCGGTCGTAACGAATAAATAAACATACTAGAAACTATTCTATATTCAACGAATTAAAGAATTAACTGTCTTAAACAAATTTATTTTCAACAATATTTCACTTTCACAACTAATTTATATACAACACTTAGCAACTGACGCTTAATTTATCTTCACTTATCTTTAGGATTCGCTTTCTTGGTACAAACTCTCTCTATGGACGGAAAGCAAGGCTTTTATACCGCTAACGAGCTTTCTAGATTTATCTAGAGGTCTCTGCACTCGCCTAGGATTTTCCCGGCTAGTCAGGCCGCTTCGTTCGCGGTGATGTCATGCGTTTGGTGTCTGAAATAACGGTCAGGACCGGCTTCAGATTCATTACATTGCCCTCTTCCTAAAAACGTTTTGTCCCGAAATGTCATCCTTGGCGTGTGTCGAAATCTGCAGGACTCCCCATATCTGCACTGTGAAATTCGATGGAAGTAACACTCCACAGTCTTCATGCTCGGTCGCAGAAGATGGTTACCGCACACCAAAATCTGGATGCCGCTGGATCTGAAGATTGTTTCCAACATGCTTCTCATAATTATCCAGTCCAGCCTGTCGAGCCCAGAGGCTAATTTCGGGATGCCAAGTCCACGAGATTCTGGTCGAGCATCGCCTCCTTCGGTCTGGTAAGACTCCTCCAGACATCTTCATATGACGGTTTGTCTAGAGAATGATTTTTGGTCACCAAGTAAAAGATGTTTCTCTGACCTTTTTTCAACTATAGCACTCCTCCGATTTCTGGATTCT
>WOGN01008868.1:0-11078 GCA_015342105.1 Leptinotarsa texana
GTATATGTGAGTATATATCTCAGTGTATTTTTTGTGTTGAAAGTAGGTCTAACATCATATCTATTTCCAATTTGTCTTATTTTTTCAAATAGTCTTGGAAAGTAATGTATAACGTTAGTTGTAAAAGGTGTCGGTGAATGTTGAGTCAGTAATTCAACAACATCCAACTCAACAATTACCGGCTCAACATCCACCGACGCCTTTCACAACCAACGTTATACCTTACATTCCAAGACTATCTGAAAAAATAAGACGAATTGGAAATAAGTATGATGTTAGAACTACTTTCAAAAAATACACTGAGATCTATACTCACACATACAAAACCCATCAACACTGAAGAAAAAACAAAAATTGTTTTTATGAAATACCTGGTTCTTGTGGTAAAAGTTACTTTGGTGAAACCTCGAGATCATTGAAGGTTCATGAGAATGAACATAGAGATTACATAAAAAATAGACAACTGACAGGATCTAAAATGCCAGAACACATTTTAAAATTAAACGGTGAACATCGAGTGGAATGGAATAGGACAAGAATGATTACCTATGAGCCTCATTCTAAGATACTTAAGCTAAAAGAATCAGCGTATATTATCATATCTGGAGAGAATTGTATTTCGAATATTATAATTTTTATATTTCACAAATTGTGGAAGGTAACAAATACCCAAAAGAGGTAGATTCAAAATTTTATTTTTTATTACCTAAAATGCTATCGTCGTAAGAAAGGTTCACTGTGGGTATGCCATTGTATTGAAAAATGATATGCGTTCAGAAATAATAGTTCAGAAGGTGAGACAGACGTTTTCATGAAAGAAAAATTGTCGCCATGTGTTTTTGTATACGCATATATTAGTTTAAGCCTTGGTCCAAAGTGTGACATACTAATCAGTTGCTTTTTCAACATAGTCAAGAGTCTAATATATGGAATATTACTAGAGTTCAATCTTCCTCTCTAAGATGTTCAATTGGTTATTGAAACACGTGTAGAGGTGTTAAAAATCACAGTGTCCTGTTGGGATGAAATTCTAATAACATTCATTACTACACCAAAGATTCCAAACAGTGCATCGCAAGTCTAACATAGCATATACCTATTTTCAGATAATATGGGACATTAGAAATAAACTTCAGAAAGTGGATGAGTTCGAAATTTTGACGACTGCTCAGCAAAGATACCGGGCCTACATGCATTCTCTCATGGGATGGATGAAAAATATTCATGATCTGTCAATTGTGAGACCAACTGCTATTTCGGATTTGCGATATTCCCATAAACGTCCAGTCACAGGTGAGCTCTATGTTAAAACCTCGTCTACGTTTATTAGCAACAGACACTCAATCCAAATATGAAATTGGTTCTACTTTTCGGGTTTTCTTGGGGCAACCATCTTTTTTGAAACATATTGTCTATAATTCTTCTGATAATTCCTATATTGGAGTTGAAACACCAATCTGTCGGTACCGTCTAATGTCCTTTGGGCAACTATATTCAATAGGGCGGGAAAAAATTGTCCAGCAATGAATTTCTTCTTCAACGCGAAAATGAAAAGGTTATGTGATAACTGGGTGTGAAAACCTCACCATCAACCTTTTTTATACCTGTTTAGTTTATTCTATATTGTACTTTCTTAAGCAGCGCAGTAATAAATCATTTTCAAGTGGATGTTACATAGGCGTACATAATTGGGTCGGCGGAAAAATAAAAAATGTATTTATTTTAAACATTCAATATTATATGATTTATAGATTCAATTGAACATCCAAAATTGTTTTTACTTTCGAATTTCGATTAAATTTTCAATACTTTCCATGATATCACCTGAAATATGTTAAATTTTCGTTGGAAAAGAGGATGATGTCATTAGTGTTTAAATTAGGCATTTAATTACCTCCTAATCAATGTTGCTTTTAGTAAATTATACTTAGTGTGTGATGAATTAAAAAGGCTACTTCAGTTTTTCCTTTAGTAAAACTAATAAGCAAATATGCTTTATCTGTTATCTGTTTACGATAAAATTATTACTATTATTAATGTATATGAGGCTTTCATACACCAAAATACTTCGCAAAGCGTTCATACACTGGTGGAAAGGCTTTTTACGATTGACGAGAGTTTCAAAATCCTCGATATACAGGGTGTTTCAAAGAAAATTTGACTCCTCCTGTAAGTCAGAAACGGGCGTGTAATCGAAAATTTCAAAGAACACCTCAATTTTCATTTCTAGGGGGACTAATTCTGATATGGATATCATACCCGAAACTTCACCCCCCTGTCAGCAACTATCCCCCCCAGTTTTTTCAATGGCATAGGGGGTCGAGTGATACATCATTTGAAAGTTTTGTTTGCTGTCGTCCATTTTAATGAGGAAATTAACAACAAATAATATCAGTGAACAAAAAACCAACGAGTGAATTGTCCCATATAATAATACAATTTAATCTCGAAACCACCATTTTCTCATTTCAAGAACTATTTCAGGAATCAATTGGTTATCTCCATATTACGAGTTTTCCAAGATAGGCAATCTCATGGAAATTCCAGAAGACTGGGATAATTACTCTATGCAATTCCTAACTAGTAGTGAGGATGGCTCAATTTTGATATGGGATCTCCTGAAGAAACCGACAGTTCAAGCAGGAGGATTCAAACCAAGAAAGCTGAAGAGATTGAAGAAACGTCCAAGTGCCCTGATGGTGAGATACTTTAGTGAAAAACTGTTTTCAACAATAGAAAATAATTCTTCACACGATGTTTCCAGGTAGATTTGTCACCATATCATATCCTCCATTTGAATCTCAAACCTATATACAAGGTGAACGTTTCCAGGAAAGACAAAAAATTTCTAGCTATCTCCAACTCTCACGTTAACTACTGCTCAATGAAGTATACAGAAGTTAATCCCGAAAAGAGCAAAAAGAATGGACTCCACGAGAGGATAATATATACACCTATTTTTGATAGAAGTTCCCAAAAGGCTTTATCGCCGGAAATGCATATCGGCAGTATGGAAGGTAAACAACAAAATTTTTGAAACACTTTGAAATACTATTATTCAGTATGATAATATGTAATAGCTATTATGAACACCTGTATTGTGAAACACGTTTTGCGGGTTTGTAACCTGTTCAGTAAGAATCTCACAATAAAATGTTAATCGAAAACGTTATGGATTCATATTAAGTATCTGTCAATTTCGTCACATACAGTAATATACAATAATGTATATCATTTTTATATTTCTGCAGAAATACTGAAACGAATATCATATAATTATTCACAATTGATGAACAGTTTGAGTACCCCACAAGAAGTCACTATTGGCGTTCCTCAGGGAACTGTTCTTGTACCAGTTCTCTTTTTAACTTACATAAACAGTATCACAGAAATAACTGACTTCTGTGGCCATCTCATCTGCTATGCTGATGACACAGCTATTGTATACACTGGAGAATCATGGGAAGATGTCTATAAACTTGCTGAAGACGGGCTTCAAAAGATTAAGACATGGCTTGATTATAATCTACTGATTTGGAATGTTGATAAAACAAAATTTATGACATTTTCTCTGCAAAACACTGATCAGCCACACAGAACAAAACTGAAATTAAATAGTTTGAGATGCGACTCACATCAACCATGTACATGTGATATAATAGAAAAGACTTCAACTATCAAATACTTGGGACTTATGCTGGACCAGCATTTCAGGTGGGATGAACACATAAGTCAAGTCACAAAAAGACTGAGAAAGCTTATTTACACTTTCTATAACCTACGAGATATTCTAGATAGAAAGAATTTAAGAATGTGTTATACAACTTTAGCTGAGTCGGTAATAAGGTATTGTATAATAGCTTGGGGTGGAACTTTTATTAGTACAATGACTTGCATGCAAACAGTGCAAAACATTTTAATAAAAATAATATTCAAGAAACACAGATTTCGTGCAAGTGAGTTTCTATATAGTGATACCAAATTACCAAACATCAGATCCTTATATATTTTCCAAAGTCTGATATGGATTTATTACAACAATGAGAAATATGATCAACGTGAATCCAAAGTCAGTAGATTAACCGATAAAATGCAACTACCATTGTTTCACAAGACTCACACTCACAATATCGTTTGAATCCCCTAGTAGAAATCTGAAATAAATTTATATCATACAAAAAATCCAAATTCAGGATATAAATACCCGCTCTCACTCCTTTTTTTGGTCCATTGCATTTACATTCTCTCTCCAATATATTATATTACATATAATATGAAAACTTTTTGTTTCGTTTTCTATAGTCATAACGATTCATTTGAATTGGGAGAATAGGCACAATACAAGCATATTCTATGCTTAGGTGTAATTCTCGACTTTTTAATGAATTCAAAATGACACATAAAATAGTAATTCATGTAATTTGATTATTTAACTGAATATTCAATTGAATGTTAACTGAATGAATAAATTGGGAAATTGGAAATGAACTACCCTAAATCAGCACAAAAAGGATGTTCCGCTCAGACCGATCATTAGCTCCAGAGATTCAGCCACTCAGAACTTGTCCAGATTTTTACTACCGATAATTAAGCCACTGCAAGGAAAAACATAATTTTTTGTGAAAAATTCAAGGTATTTTATTGAACTACTGGGGGCAATCGAAGTCAAAGAGCAGGATCAACTGATCAGTTTTGAAGTGGAACTGATGAAATGCACCATGTCAACCATCTTTAAACAAAATATTTTTTGAAGTAATATTAAAACTTGAGTAATGCTTCACCAAAAAAACCTGAGTCAACTCAAAGGAAATGTGGATTCCTGTAGGGTGTTTACAAAATTCCTGGAGAAATACAACCACATAAGTTAACAATGAACCGTTGTGATTAGGTCGCCTCCTGAACTCTTTCACGAAGAGGTCGAAAATATTATCTAAAAGGAATACCGCGAAGGTCTCACTAACGAGGCCTATTCATTTCGACTTTACGACTGAAAAAGGAAATTTGATGCTTATAATAATGTTTCGCGGAGTAATGTCGGAGGAAATTTTATATCGCTGGAAAAATACGCCTAGAATACGACCGATTACGCCATTGCCGGATTGACTCGTTCGCCCGAAAGGGATGAGCTGAAAGAGGAAATAATGCACGGGATTATGCGGTTTCATTAGCATTCATACGGTTATGTCGTTCAATTTTCGGCGAATGGAAAAAGAAGAGTTGATGTGGTGGAGTAATAAAGGTAAACACCGTCAAGTTTATAGCATCGTTTGGTAGACGTGCATTCTGTTAAGATAAGATGATGATGTGCTGCAGTGGCGTAATCGTTTGATTTGAAGAGAACTTGTGTAGATCTTCCTAAAAGTTAATTGATCAGATTTGAACCATTTCTCGAAATTGTCTAATCTTCACTTATTTTGTTCTCTTTGAATCGGTTTCAGACGATATATTGTTTGGCTTTTGTAAGCCCATCATAATCTTGATATAACTTCATTCATTCACAAAATATGTTTATCCGGTTGTTTTCTTATTTTCTTTTTTGAAAGCTTCCTGCATTGTGAATTTTAACGTTTTATATCTCAAACAATAAAGTTATCAATGAAAATTAATCTGTATATGTTGAACATATTTCAACCTATAATTATGATATTGTTACGTTTTCCCCGTGGGTTCGCCGATAATTTACTACATTCAATAATCAAACTTAACTTTATTTCACTTTAAATACACAAATACTGAAACTTCAACTATTATTTGATTGTCTATCGGCTTACTAGATCACTTCGCGTTCCGCTTGACTGTGTACTTGACTGTCTCAATACGCTCGCAGCCAGTGTTTAAATATGGTAATCGAACATCGTAGAATTTTCGCCGAAGTTCCATCGACATCAGTAACATGACTCTCGCTGCTTCTCGAGCGGCAGGGAACATTGGGCATTCTCGCGCTCTTAGCTACGTAACATTTGGCTTATGGTTATAGTCTAAGTAACCGATATTGTACATACTTGAAGTGTCGGCCCTCTCAAAGGCCAAAAAATAAACCAATTCAGAGAAATAAAGTCGCTGCTAACTAGTCTGCATGGACTGAAGAATTGGAGGTTCGTATTGGACAATTTTTACTAACCAAGTTTTATGATAGGCTGGACAGTCATAATATTAAATTTAAAGTCATGTTACTGTGTAAATGTTTAGTTCAGGAACTGACCGCGATTTGAGTGTTGAACATCGATATTGGTGAAGTTATAATTACTTGAAATTTTTGTTATTTGTTCAAAATGTGGCGTCCTTGAACAAGTATACTAATAGCAATAACGAGTGTGATAACAAAGTAGACGTTTTCCAGTGTAGTGATTCCAATGGCGATGGTGAACAATGCGAAAAAGAGATACCAGTTAATAAGATTTGGATGCATTTTAATATTGAGTTACATAGAGTATGTTTCAACGTATATAAGAATCTACATGTTTAGTTTGGTTTCGAGGGAAACGAACTATTACAAGCAACATTAGATTTAACCGAAATTCCTTTCTCAACTGTACGTAAAATAGTCAAAAACAAACCTTATGAACGCAGGACGCTTCAATTTAAAATATTAGAAATTTTGAGATGAAAACAAGATGATTGGAAGATTTCGTCATTGATATTTACCTTGTCATTCCACCGAAGTCATGGGTTTCAATAAATGAACTGAATGACCTGTATAGTCGTTACTATTTCAAACCTGACTAAATATATACATCATTGAATAGAACTGGCCGGTACTTGATGAAAATCCATATTAAAATTAATTAATACAGTTTATTGTATGATTTTCACTATAAAGGGTTTTACAAAAACAGCGACACGTGTTTCGCTACACAACAGCTTTCTCGAACATAAATTAAAACTATTTCAATTTATTCTTGAGAAATCTATTGTATAGTAAAACACGTGTCGCGCTTTGTTCAACAATTTTTATAATATCATCCATTCAGGCTTGGAGAAAAGTGCGTGAAACTAGAAACTCAAAATCGAAATTACAATTTATTTTTTAAAAACAATACACAGTTTTTTTAACGTAATGACAGATTCTTCAAGGCAACCAACAAAAAATATCAGTTGCGATGATTGTATGAAACAAAACTGATTTGAAATCGTCACGGTCAACTATATTTTAATAAGTAGGAGAGTCAGCAAAAACGAAAAGTAATAGATGTGTTTCGTGATAAGTAGTTTTATAAAAAACAAATTATCTTTAGGTTTTCTAATTGACCAACATACGAAACTGGTGTTTAGCGTTCCATGACCGTGGCCTCCATTTCAGTAACAACTCTGAAGAGTTCAATGAATTGTTTGTCAGTGAACAAAAAAAAGTGAACTTAAAAAATAAATCTTGCGATTAAAGAAATTAACAATGCATGATAATGTTGTTCACCACTATTTGAGTTGTAGAAACTAAAAAAAAAAATCACAACCAGCTTGCAAAATATACATCGTTATAACTAATTTCACTGAAGTTTTTTCCTAACACCAAACCGTTATTTTGAGATTATATAACTCTTCGAAAGTTGTTATATCTGATCTCATATAAACTTTCAAAATTCAAAATCTGACGAAATGAATCAACAAGATATTGAATATTAAGCACATCGTCTGTTAATTTATCGCCTTTGATAATATCTACCGCAGTTGTAAATAAGGCGTCAACCCTAAATATCAGTAGACCATGGTCAATAAACGAAGAAAGCATCAATACTGATTTGAAAAAAGCTCATAGCAGTTATTTGTTTGTTGAAGATTCTGAAATTGAGTGTGAAGAAAGTATAAATTATAACAAAGTAAAATAAAAAAAACCTGTAGTAAGTATATTGAAATAAGTTTTGTCCAAATTGGCTAAAACATTTTTTTTCAAGATGGCATGCTGATTATAAGTGTCACCGGAAACAAAATCTGTCTCTATGCTGCTTTAGTATAATGCAATAATACAAAATCTGTTTTTCCGTGACTTTTTTGTTTACAATCCCTCGCTCACCTACAAAAGACAATCCCCAAAAGTCGAAATTTGGACGAGCTGAGGATTAATGAGGAGTTACCTTTTAAAGTAGGTACGATTCCTAATACATGGAGTTAATATATTGAGACAAAACTTTACCATTATGTTTTTTCTTCAACGAAAAAAATTTACGAGAAATTTGATCAGTGACCATGAAGATCAGCAGGCATTCAGTTGTAAAAGAAACTAGGTTGGATGACTTCCACATGCAATACAGGACTTTATTTTATTTAGCGTATGGCTTTAGCTTCATTTTCTATATGCGTTTGCTGAACAGCGGCAAGGTCAATATCGTTTTCGAGCAAAATCTTTTGAAAGAACTGGCAATTCGATCTGTTAATGCCTTCGGATTGTCTGGCTGCTAGTTTGCTAGTTCATTAAGCGTTACACAGGGTGCACGTGGTACTCAGGAACCGAACTAGTTTTACACCCCAATACAGGACTATATGATCGGTCTAAAGTAAGTGTAAATAAATTGAATAGGATATATTTTGAGGAGAGACCAATTTTTGGGAAAGGAAAGTTTTGACTTCCTACGTCTGCTTCTTGATACAGAAAAGTGGAAATTTTCCAAAGAAAGGAAGGAAGCAATCAATTTCAAAAAATCAATTCTATACAAAAATATGTAAATCACGCAAAGATGTAACTTTCAGGCACAAACTGAAAGAAAAATTATTCTGAAAACATCTGCTTCCATTTCAAAATTGAATTACACGAAAGAAAAATATATTTGAAAGAACTACTTTCATATGAACACTGAATTATACAGAAATCACTTTTCCCTATTTAATTTGTATTTCAAACATTCGTAATGGAATTGAATCATTTATAGGATTCCTACACAATATAATGAATGAAAGTAGTAAAATTTCACTTAAATGGAACACTGTCATCCTCAGTGGTAGACATTCAATGTTTCGCCATGAGACACTTGTCTTATCGGCTCTTCAGTATCAAATACGTATAGCATTATAAGGAAAAAACACTGGTAATTTGACTGCTGTAATCGAAGTGTTTGCTAAAAAATGGTAGTCAACTCCATATCAGTGAAGTTTCAATTATTTTCATTCTAGTGGTTTGTCGTTCGTCTGAGTATCACTGGTAATATACGAAAATAAACATTTTTTTCCAAAATTGTGTATTGGTCAAACAGGGAGAACATTTTCCAAAGAATTAAAGAGCATAGAAGTTGTTTTGTAAATAGAAAGACTAATTCCATATTTGCTTACCAGCTTTTAGTAGAAGGACATGAGTTCCATCATGAATACGACGTGTTACATTCAGAAGAGAAAAGTTCGAAACTCAATCTCCTAGAATGTTGGGAAATCAATAGATTCAAGAAATCGGATAATTTACTGAATGATCAATTAGAATTCAATAACTCCCCTTTCCTAGATATTTTTTCAAATGTAGAAACTGGCACATAAACTCAGGTAATTTAAATCATTACAAACTCAGGTTAGGTTAGGTCTAAAATGAGTGGGTTTATTCGACTCTCCACCGCAACCCGCAAGGGTTTATTGTGGCTCAAACGTATTCACACTCGACCAAATAAACCCAGCTTCTTAATGAAGCCGATTAGTTTGTATAGAGAGTGGTCTTTCCGGTCAGATGGTGAGAGTATGGATCTGCCGAACTCTAAGAACCTGATTCGGTCCCCAGCGGGGCAGGTAAAAAGAAAATGCTCTGCTGTTTCATCATATTCCTAAAACTCAGGTACTTGAAGTATAGGTAAAAATTGTAAAATTAGGTATAGTAAGCATTGAATATGTAGAATATAGTTAGGAAAGACAAGCCTGAAGAAGCCATTATGTGCTTGGTTTTTGTAAAACTGTTAACTGAAAATCCCACAATAAAGTGCTTTTCGAATACGTCATTCTTTTTTTCATGAAATATTTCTGATTGAAAATCAAAATAATAATATCATGTTGAAACGGGCAGTGTATATTCCTTAGCTCTTACTTTTTTTGATTGCAGTTATACAAAATAAAATATTGTTAAAACTCTGATTTTGCTAAAAACTCCCAAAGTTATATGAATGCGTTTTAGTGAGTTTTCGGTCTTTGCCACTAAAAAGATAATTGTCCAAAAAATGTTATTCGCAATCGAAAATTTTCGTGGTATCACTCAACGATATCATAATGGCTGCTATGAATCTTTCATAATTTGATGTGAACTTATATATTTATCACAACGGTTTCAACATTGTCTTGAGCAATTTTTAGCAGCACTATTATTCCTCGTTACTCTCCTCCAATTTAATTAACGACAAGCTTTTATTCGCTAGAATTCGAGGAATTCCCAGTCGATTTACGCAAGAACCATTTTGCGCGACTTGTCCGCTATTGTTACGCATTATCGTTTTCTTAAGTATGTCGAGGATTTTGTATTTACCGAGATGAAAGAAAAGAGGAAATGTCATAAAATTTTCGGTATAGCTCGACAACTGCCGCATAGAAATCCCTTCGACATCTTAACAATTATAACGGCTTGCAAGGATTATTTTTTGCTCTTTGATGAATTTGTTGGGGTTTTGATTGATTTAGGTAAGGAAGTTTAAATTTCGGAGTAGGATTTCAGTATGAATCGCCACTAAACATTCGTTCCCAATCTTTCATCCAATAATGAAATTTTAATCTTATTGAAAATCAAATCAATTACAGCATGAACGAAACTAACAACGGTTTTAGTATAACCACTACATATTATAAAACAAAGACAAACGCGTTTGTGTGTCGGAAAGCGATAAAGTCAAAAGCTACCGAATGGTATTCAACGAAAGTCATTTTTTTGGTGGAGGAAAAATCAGTTTTTTATCTACCTTTTTTGGGTAATTGTTACCTTTCACAATCTGAAAAATATAAAAATTATAATGGAGAACTTTATACAAGTGTTGAAGGGTAAACTTTTTAGTTTACCCCGATAAGTTACTGATAAGTAACTTGTCGTATTTAACAATTTTGCCTATCAAAAAAATTATCAAGAAATAATACTTATCTTTTACGTTTCGGAGGCCAAAATCTGCCTCCGTCTTCAGAAATGTATAAAA
>WOGN01008869.1:0-11078 GCA_015342105.1 Leptinotarsa texana
ATGCTTATTTAAAAGAAGGTATCGCTGAGCATTGGCAGAGAGAAGCAACTATCAATAATATCAGTCTAGATGGTTATATTCTCGCAAACCATTTCTGTAGAAGAATAAAAGAACATGGAGGTACTGCATTATTTATAAAAAATACTTTTGATTTCCACCCCTTAAACTAACATCTGTCTAATAGTGAACTAAATGCCGATTTTTGCGGCATAATATTGATGAATCCTAAAATTAAAATCATCATTGTCTATAGGTCTTGCAATGGCGATATCAATTTGTTTTTCAGTAATCAAGAGAATCTCTTAAAGGATATAGTGAAGGCTGGTACGAAAATTATAATCTTGGGAGATTTCAACATTGACTTTAAAACCGATTCAAATGTCCTCAATGAGCTCTATTGCCTACTGCGTTCTTTTGGATCAAATATTATAATACATGAAAACACTAGAATAACAGTCTCATCCTCTAGTCAAATCGACAATATTCTCACAAATTTGAATAGTGATTATATTCATACAGGAGTTTTTCAATCCTGTATAGCTGACCACAAGGCCCAATATTTCATTTTAAATGAGAAACCTAAACAAATCAATGAAACTAATCATTCCAGGAGAATAACCAAAGCAACTTTGAATAAACTAAAATCCTTTCTTTCGGAAACGAGCTGTGATATTTTTAAAAGCTCTACCGATGTTGTCATGCTTGCTTCATATTTTTCCAACAGGTATACTTCTTTGGTTCACAAACACATGCCTCTAAGGAAATCCACACCAATTACCAATAAATCCTCAGTAATCTGGTTCGATGATTCCCTGAAAACTTTCAGAAAGATATTGACTAACGTCAAACTTATAGATGACGTGAGCAAAGATTATTCTGATGTTGAGCTATATAAGTACCTAAAGAGGGACTATAAACAGCAAATAAAACTTGCTTAAAAACGAGCTCATGATGATTACATTCGTTCAGCAAAAAATAAATCTAATGCTTGCTGGAAGATCATCAATTTCTAACGGAATAAAAGAACTTGTCAAATTGCTTCCCATATCTCACCGGAAAATTTCTATGACTTTTTTGTGGATATTGCAGATAGCATCATAAAATCTTTACCTAAATTATCCATATGTGATTTACAAAACTTTACAAAATTTTCCAGCTTCCTGCAACACCTTTTTTCTCAAGCCCGAGCTTGAAATCACAGAAGCGGTAAAATCTCTAAAAGATTCAAACTGCCTAAATGCCCAAGATTTAAATAGTTTTATTATCAAGAAAACACTCGACATCATACTATACCCGTTAACCATGTTAGTAAATCTGATTTTTGAAACAGGCATATTTCCGGATTCTTTCAAGTTCTCCAAAGTAATCCCAATATTTAAAAAAGGAAATATTTCTTCCTTGAATAATTTCCGTCCTATCTTCATTATCACAATTTTTAGCAAAATCGTTGAAATAATTTTAAAAATATGCCTATGTTCTTATTTTGAAACAAATAATTTTTTCTCAAACTCCCAATATGGTTTCCGCAAAAAAAAGATCCACCTCGCAAGCTGTTTTAGATTTAGTTGGATATGTCATTGATGGCCTTGAAGATGGACTGCATACTGCCATTACACTTTTTGATTCATCTGAGGTTTTTGGCTGCGTATCACACACGTTGTTACTTGAAAAATTACAATATTATGGGGTGAGGGGAGTATCGTTAACACATATCAAATAGTACCTCACAAATATATATCAAGCTGTTTCTTGTAATAATACCATTTCTAGCTCTAAATGGAGTCCCTCAAGGATCTATCTTTGGGCCCATACTTTTCATTATCTACGTAAATGATTTCTGCCACTTTATGGCGCCAAATAAAACAATTCTCTATGCTGATGGTACCACCTTATTCTACAGTGGAAATAGTATCAACAAACTAACAGAAATATCGAAAGACATTGAAAATAAAGCAAATACTTGGTTTCTAACAAATAATTTGAAATGAAATACCAATAAGACACAATGTATTCAATTCTCCATTGTAGGCCCCTCAAACGATAGCGTGATGGCATAACACTTGACAATACCTTATCTTGGCATCAACATACAAATCAGCTTAGGAGCAAATTATCCAGCACTATTGATGTTCTACGACAACTTCAAAATATTACCAGCTTCGATATATTAAAAATTACTTATTATTTGCTTTTTCATTCTCACATTGGTTATGGGATTGTTCTTTGGGAAAATTCACCTAGTTCTCTCAATATCCTTAGGTTACAAAAACGGTGGATTACCATTCAAGAAGTATGAGGTGTGAAATTTTCTATTTACTTTGTAAAAGTTGATGAAACTCCATTGGCGGATGTTAGTATGTGAATTGTTTTCAAAACAACACCTATCCAAGCTATTTCAATCATGTTGTAACAGAAACATCGTCTAATGATTCTATCGCTTTCTTGTTGCTTATTGATTAATATTATTACAGGTAGATTTTCAAAGATGGCATGCTTTGATTCTCCACCTACGACTGCTCATATTTCCATAACGGACTCCACAGTTGAACTGATGGCCGTCAATTATCTCAAGTCTGGTTCTGTCATAGCCGTACCAACAGATACAGTTTATGGATTGGCCTGTGATGCAACTAATAAATCTGCAATACATCAACTATATAAGATCAAATGCAGAAATGAAAACAAGCCTTTAGCAATTTGTCTGAACGAAGTGAGTAGAATCGGATTGTGGGCCAGCGTTCACCATCTTCCGTCGAATCTGCTAGGGGCCTTATTACCAGGACCAGTTACCGTTATTCTTCAATTAACAAATAACATGCTAGACAAGTCGTTGAGTTTGAATGGAAAAGTTGGTATAAGAGTACCTGATTATGATTTTATTAGGAATATTTCGTGTGGTTTGGGTAAACCGTTGGCACTAACTAGCGCTAATTTCAGTAATCACCCTAGTGCCGTGGAAATTGTAGAATTTAAATCTATCTGGGATAAAATACCTGCCATATTCGATGGTGGTAAGTTGAATTATAATAACGAACCGTCAACTATCATTGATTTGTCAGAGTCTGGAGTATTTAAAATAGTAAGAGAGGGAGCTGCTTTAGAAGAAACCATCAGTATGCTGAGAAAATTTGGATTGAAACAAATATTGTGATATTAGTGTTTTTAAACTGAGATGGAAGGTACAATCAATTTCTGTCATTTGTATCTTCAGTATTAGCTTCTTTATCTCATGACAAAAGAGTTGATTGAATAATTAGTATTTCAAAATACTGTAACAGCACCAATAGTAGTGAAAATATGAAATGTATTATTTTCAAAGAATTGATGGATGTAGCCGTTACTATCAAGTAGGAGATCATGAAAAATGAGAAATAAAACTTTCTGTTTTTTACCACTTGTATTTGAAACTATCGTTACTGCAGTTTCGTCCTAGAAGGAAATTTTCAAATAAATACAACAAGAATTTATCGTATTTACAGATGCAAGTGGTAGAAAACAAAGTTTTATTTCATTAGTTCTGACTTCCATTGCCTAATATGATATAAATGGATTTGAAATCCCTGAAAGAATAAATAAAATTTTTAAAGATTAGCTGAAAAAATAGCAATTATATTAAGCAAAAAAAAACTGAAATTACAAAGAAATAAAATACAAGCAACAAATTGAAAAGAAATGAAAATTGAAATACTTCAAGCCAAGTTACTTCAAGACATTTCGATCGTGGATACTAACAATCACCTTCAAACAAATATAAAGTTTTATTTCTCATTTTTCAAGGTACGATTTGTCTCTAGCCCCAAAATAGGCGATTTTCTCTTCATTGGCTCGAAATTTTCAAAAAGTCGCAGGGGGCCATATCTGGAGAGTACGGTGGATGAGAAAGCAATTCAAAGCTATCTCGATCAACTTCACTTTGCGGTCATTCAAAATTATTTGTGGACTTTTTTGATGTTTTCCTCGGTAACAGCCTATTTGAGGTGTCCATAGCATGCATCGTCCTCGGTGCTCATTTCAACTCGTTAAAACTTAACAATCCACTGCTCAGCAGTTGATTTTCCTGGTGCAAAGTCCGAATAATGTGTATCAAGCCAAGCCTTGACTTCAACAGTATTTTTTTTTCGCCAAAAAGCAATGCTTCATTACTTCACACTGATAAAAGGTGCTTCACTCAAAATGTTCTATCCCACAAACTGATAGTCCGACAGCTGTGAAATATGTACACGTGTCTTTTGAAAGTCATATAGATTCAATACTTGTAGCGCCATCTGTGTGTTAGCCTCCAAACTATTACAATAAATAATATATTATTTTAAATTTATTATAATGTCATATTATCCACAATCTGTACTTTTTTGTATTTCTCTATTATTTTATTTTAATTTTATTATTATATTTAATTTTTTCATTTCACCATTTTATTGTTTTGTAAATTTTGTTTCAGGTTACCATAATTCATTTTCTTTACAAATTGATGTTGTTGTAATTTCTGCTACTAATGTTAGTTGTTGAATTTTTTCTTTGTTTTGTTTTTATTCCATGTGTTAACCAGGGAAGTCTGAAATTGTAATATTTTTGTATATTCGTTTTTATTTTCTGTACCATTGAAGCAAGTAAAAATTGTTGGCAACTCTTTGCATACTATTTAGTCTCAAAAAATTTTTCAAAAACAATTATCTGAGGACTATCTAGAAGAGATATATACGTATGAGGAAGTAAATATTTTGAAGTAATATCTCGAAATATTCATCTCTCCCAACTGCCTACAATTTAGGATATTCAATTATATCCGACAGGCATTTATATTCTAAGTACTTCACAGTATCACAGATGCTTCTAGTTCATCCAGCAGCAGCAATATTGGTACATGAGATGTTTCTTCCCTGCTTGGTGCTTTGTTCACGAAATGGAACTGTTGGATCTGTCCTGCACTGATGAGAGTTAATACCTCGAAACTGGTCTGTAGATGTTATCGCTCGATCTCTCCTGAGAATTTTCGCTACACTACTGAAAGTTATTGTTATTGCCACTGCATATCATTATTATTAATCGTCGAAGTAATAATTTCTGAATCAATTTAAATGAAAATAAACA
This sequence comes from Leptinotarsa texana, assembly GCA_015342105.1. Lineage (NCBI taxonomy): Eukaryota > Metazoa > Arthropoda > Insecta > Coleoptera > Chrysomelidae > Leptinotarsa > Leptinotarsa texana. The sequence continues at coordinate 5,092 of WOGN01008869.1, forward strand.
CCAGATGTGAATCAATGAATCGATTTCCAAAATTAAATCGAATAAAAATCAATTGGCGTTCCGGGGCGACTTCGTTGATTTCAGTGGCGCATTTGCTTTTTAAGCTGCAGGAAAACCCGGAAAAACCTGCAGCACCACATCATCTGAAGATCTTGATCTACCAATGTCCTCTCTTTCATAAAATAAAGTGTAGGGTGTCTCCAGAAGCTCCAATAAATACAATACATTGCCAGAACACTTTGTGACAAGACTATCGTCAAACTTAACACATATGTAATAAAGGGAGAAAAATGAATTTGTTGGAGGCCATGGAAATTAAAAACTAAAAACATATACCCCTAAACGAGCTACTCAATTTATGTAGGTCCCCTCTCTTGAATTCACGAGTTCAACAATCCCTAGAATTTTCAGTGTGGAATTTTAAAAGTTGATCTGAAAAGTCTAATATAACGATATTTCAGTTTTATACTTGATGATAGAGTCAAACTCAAAACTGGTCGTATAAATAAAATCTACCAGTGGTATTTAGACAAAAGTGTTTTTTATTCATTTCATTTAAGTGACCTTGAATTACTATAAAGTAAAAAAGTCATCAATCATTCAACAAAGTAACTCAAAGATAGATGCGTAGTAAAAGTATGATCACCACATGCATTTGCAACTATTGCATAAAATAAACAAGCTTCTTTTCGCTGGCCAATCAGATTTAACTGCAAATGGCTGGCAGAGTTCATTGTTACAGTGGTGTAGTGGTCAGTTACGTTTCAACACCTGTGCTGTGTACATATATGGTATTTTAAAGTTATTTTTAAAATGTCAAATACTGAGGCGCCTGAAACTGCTAATTTGTGTCCCTACACTGCTCTTAAAAAATGTTTCTACACCCAGCCGAATATTATTAAATTTCGGTTGTTTCTTAGCTTGACTCTGTACAAGCAGCCTTGTCTGGGAGATCACGTGCACTATGCATGAAAATGTTTTTATCTTAAATGGGCAGAGTATAAGATTACTCCAGTTGAAAAAGACATGTAAAAAACTTAATTAGAAGAGTATTCTAATAGTTTAAGGATGTCAGTTCCTTAACGATTTAATAGTACAATAAAAATTATTGACATAATTTGGGTCAATGTTTATAGGAAGCAGGATAGTTTGTGGAAGAAAATTGGAGAGAACTTGGAGAATACTGTACTCTGATAAAATTACCAGCAGCATTCACACAAATGAAAAACGTATTATTTATACTCATGGAGCCGTTTATTAATAATACCTAAGTAATATGTATATAATTATTTATAAAGTTATTAACATTTTATGTGTATTCACTAATTCAACTAATGTCAATAAAATATGTACAAATTTGATTAACTATATTCCCAATTCCCTAAAATTGACATATTCTTACAACAGTAACTATTATTTACAGAACGTTCTTTTACTTTGAACGTGAATGCTAGTTTTGAACGATAGTTAACAGTCCTAAACCTGTCCAGTTCAATAAAAATATATATGTTCTTTAAATAAGTATATAAATATAAGTAATGAAATTACTTAAAAAAATGAGAAAAACGATAAAAAATACTGTCGTCTAAAGACATTACAAAAATTTTGCAAAAGAAGTATACAAATGCAGCCACAAAATCACACTTATGACTGAATAAACAATCACATATCTAAGCGAACAAGAAAAATGTTGAGCACTAGAGTTAATGTTTGCTTTTTACCATGATTTTTCAAAAAAATGTCGAAAATTTAGAGAATATTGAATGGACACAGATCAGAAATAGTCTGACTTAGAATTTCAAACTAGAAATTAACATTAAATGATATTTTCCATTCCTCTTTAAATGTATAATTTGAAAAAAAGGTATTTTGAATTTAAGTAAAACGAGTCAGTGTTTCAAATTAAATTTGAAATCATCATGTTCCAAAATGAATAAAAATTTCCAGGCAGGTGTGAAAGTCTATTTCTCTTCAGCAAATGAAAGGATAAGACTTCAAATTTCAGATCATATATATTTAAATATGACCGACTCTTCAGAAAAAAATAAATTTCATGTAGATTTTCTGAAAACTATTTCCACTGAGCTGTAAAGATCTTGAAATATTTGCGAGTCTGAGGCAACATTTATAAGATACGGTTTAATCTTTTGGCCCCAGTAACATTTTCGAATACATTACAGGTTAGTTAACATTTATATACGTACAATTTGGTTAATCAACAGTTTTGCTAGATCTAAGTAATATCAATCAACGGTCCTATGCAACAGTTCAAGAAAAAATTTGGAAATGTGTGACGGCTCATTTCTCTTGAGAGATCAGTTAATGTCATACCTTGATGCTGTATTGCATAAAATCGTCAAAATTGAAAAATTGACAAAGGAAAGTTTTGATTATTCAATAAATTGTTTTATGTACAAATTGTCCTAAGTTTCTTGGCGATATACTCTTTAGTACTCACAATGTCCTCGCAACCATCCTATATATCCCTGTCTTTGGCAAAGAGTTAGAATATTATGCAAGATTTGATTATATTGCTGTGTTTTCAACATAAACCTTTAGGCAGGACACACTTCGGTGGTTATCAAGTTGACAATCCCATCTGGGGAATGAGGCCATTAATTCTGATGCAGTAATACAGATCATTGAAAAATTTCGTTAACCGAAACTTGTCTTAGTAAAATTTTATATATTTTTTTTTTATAATAAAACCAAACTTTGATATGTTCACGGCCAGAAGTCAAATAGGTAATGTGGTTATCCAGTCAAGGCAGCCGAGGTCCAATGGAAAGATTGCCCCCGGACAATTCGCCCATTACTGCGAGGCAAATCTTCAGCAGTGGTTCATTGCAACCTCCTCATTAGAAGACTCGAGCATCTATGCCGAAGAAATTCAGCAAGTAAGCGGGCACGCAGACCCTCATCCTTAGCTAAATTTAACTGCCCTACATCCAGAAAGTCAGAAATAAGATGGAAAAAATTCTCAATAGACATGTAGGGAAAACGCAAAACCATCTACTTGTCTCTGGTCGCTCAAGAATCATAAAGACCCTCTTCCCAATCTTTGCTCAGTGTTAGAACTTGCTTGAAAGAACATGAAAGCCACAGGAAGCCATAGAGATTTCTAAGCATCGAAGAACTTTAATACAACAGAAAAAATGACGGGAGTCCTTCGCACTATTTCCCTTCTATAAATATCAGTAATGCACATTATAGGCTCTCATTAACGAGTCTACTATGGATTACTATCGACCAAGGCTGAAGATGCAGTTAAGAGCGAAACGTTTTTGAGCTAGTCTCTTCATTGAAACAAGGCTACCAACACCAGATAGCCACAGTTCTCCTTTCGACAACATTTCAAATTTCAATGATGATGTTTGAGAACTTCTACATGCTCCAATACATAAAGCGGCATTTGAAAATTATTTCATTCTCGAAAACAAAGTATTGTTGGTTTAAATTACCTTCAAAAATTAATATTACAGAAAATACTTTTTTGGCTTTCTACTTCTCTTTAAATATAAAAAGAGAGGAGAACTTCCAAAGAGAAGCAGCAAGCCGCAATAACATTTTTTCATTTCGCACAAAATCACGTGGTGTTGAATAATCTATACAGATGCTCGTTCCAAATAATTTCACATAAGAAAATATTACTGGACACAGTAAACGAAAAATATATTTTATAATGGATAGCTATACCAGAAAAGTCGCACCTGTGAAAATCTATATTACTTATGTAACAGAATCAAGCATTCTCAGTGGTAAAACCTCATTAAAAATATTTCCTCTCCCAGAGAAATCAAGAAAAATAAAACTTCTTCTTCATCTATCCATGTGGAAACTTCAATATTGAAAATATGTAAGAATAATCTAAATGAAAAGTTGACGTCCACTTTTGATTTCAAGAAAAGTCAAATCAAATAACCAAGTCAGTGTGTTCTGCTCGATACAAAAATTGAATTGGAGAAAGGTTACCTTTGCATAATCGTGCTTACTCAGTCTATAATCATCTCGTTTTCTTTTTGTACATTTTTGCTTATTTACACATGTAACACAAAAATAAATTATTTCTTGTACAAAATTTACATTTTTACAAGTTTAAAATTGTAAAATCAAAACCTAACAACAAACAAAAAAATATAACAACATATAACACATGCGCGCGCACTTTGCAACTTACTGAACAGTATCTGGCAGTTTTAGTTGAATCGTCTTTAAAATGTTTACCGTTCCATTTTTATTTTTCTAATACTTCAGCGGCGCAACAATATTTTTTCGTTTAAAGTTGTAGAAAGTCACCTCCAAAAATTAACGTCTAAGTATCACAATTCTTCTTTTTTTTTGTACACATAAAAAAGGATTTTAAATACATGTTAATATTTATTTACAGCTACCAATTGAGAAAATATCATTATTAACTTGTTCACTTGTTCGAGTATTATTAATAATTCGTTCTTAAGGACACATCGATGAATTGAAATATATAGATTTATATATGTATAAAATCAAAATACGAGTGAAAAATAAACAAAATAGGAGTAAAAACCTAACAAAACCAAGTATTTGGTCAAAAAACTTTAAAAATTTGATATTCAACTTGGCAAATATCATTTCAAAACTATTTACATTTCTCACAGAATCAACCTAGGATCAGCAACAAACAATTATATTCAGAATAAAATTTAAATAAATATAGCTATGTTTTAAAAATATATAGAAAAACCTCGAGACATCATTTTGACCCCTCTTGACTAAAACCTACAATCTTCATGTCATTATCGTACTAGAATTTTATGGAGATCAAATTTCATGAGTCTGACCCTAAGTTTCCGCGATCGTAAAAAAAAGTTAAAATGAAAAGTGAAGAAAATTGAAACTTGCAAACTAAGTACCAACTGTTTCAGTAATTTACAAAAGGGCTGCAGCAGTGTTATATAACTGCACTAACACCTGCATATGAACTGGTAAGCATGATAAACGGTCTTTAGTATTGGAATCAAGGGCCAGCCACGATAAAGCATTGTAGCCTTCTAGGACGAATCTGTAAAAAACAATATTCATCAATTCATCTTGATTTAAATAAATTCTATGAAAATATCGTTCTGGTAGGCAAATGAGTTAACCAAAGTAGGCAAATGAGTTAATACACTCTGTTGATGAATACTAGCAGCATTCACAGAAACAATAAGTTTAAATGGTATTTTTTTCCATCTCAGCCGACTAAGAAGCTAGCATAGCGGGATATTTATGTATATCTGGGAGACAATGTGAACTAAGAATATATTCTTATTTTAGAAACTCTATGTAACTAATAAACGAGGTATGTTCAAGAAATAAGGTGAATGCTCAAATTTCTCGGGCTAAGTACATTCGTTTAGCAATTTTTTTATGTCAGAACACTCGTGTCGAACAAATGTTCACAGTTTCAGCTGTTTTGTTCGTTGATGAGAGGCATAAAACTTGGGAGTGTTTTGCGAATTCGACGATTTTCTGCTATCATAAAAAATGGAATCGAGCGCTCAGAAACACTTCAAATATTAAGAGAGGTATTGTGAAAAAACAACTGCATTACAATAATACACCTGCTCACTCTTCATTTCCTGTTCCTGTTCAACAATGTAATCATGCCTCGGCCACCGTATTCACCAGACTTACACTCCTGCGACTTTTTATTGTTCCTAGTGAAAAGAAGGCGTTTTACATGACTGAGGAGATTAAAATGGAATCGCTAGGAGTTCAAGGACACACCAAGAATGGGGAATGTTCCTCAATTTGGGTTATTACAGCAAATACAAGTTTAAACAAAATAAAGTTTAGTTTAATTCATGAGTTTTTCAAATTCACTTCGAAAAGTATTCAAATTGATGTTTCAAATGCTGTGTTTTAATTTTTAAAGGGATTTGTTTCTAATTTACATACTGGCAACAGCGCCTATTTCAAGTTGAAATAATTTATACCTACCTAGATATTCTACTTTAAATAAGGAAAAT
>WOGN01008870.1:0-11078 GCA_015342105.1 Leptinotarsa texana
AAAATAATACAAATCATGAAATTATTAGACAACAAAAATTAATTAGCGCTCCAAGGCAACTTCATTGATTCCAGTGCCGCATTTGCTTTTTCAGCTGCAGGAAAACCCACAAAAACCTGCAGTACCTCATCATCTGGATATCTTGATCTACCAATGTTCTCTCTTTCATAAAACAAAGAGTAGGGTGTCTCCAGAGGCTCCAATAAATTCAAGACATTGCCATAACACTTAGTGACACGACTATCATCAAACTTAAACCAGTCCGTTTTGTCTTTGACCAATGCGTAATAATGACCAGATTCAACGCCAGAACCACAGTGAAAAATAACTGCATGAAGATTATAATAGTGGTCTGCTAGATAAGTGTTCATCTATTTCGAGCCTTCGTAAGAGTTTGGTCCTTCCGTCAGAGGTTGAGTCATCAGTGTTATTATTAGATTGACTGGGCCTCACCTATACCTGTTTTCTTATAAAAGTCAATTAGTTTGGTGCATGTTTGGCAAAACAGTTTATAATCATCCGTTAAAAATTCCATTTTCAGATGATTTAACAATAAGCTTTGCACGGACTGGTTATCAATCATATTAGGAAACGCTAGTTGAAGTCCTAGAAAATCACATACGTTTTTGCTATCTTTTGAACATTTACTACAGAGTAAACAAGTGAAGATTTTTCCAGCAAAGGATCTACAAACACAAGATGAGATAGACTGTACGGAATCATTCAATCCAGAGCGGTCAGGTAGGAGTATTGATTCTGCTATTCACGAAGAGTATTCAAGAAGAACTCCAACAATTAATCTTCTTGTTCTAACGAGTATCTAGCGAACTTCAAAGACTCCAAGAAATCGGTTAGTGGGAAATATGAAGCATTCTTACGAAACTGCAACTGCATGAAAAATTGTTTGAGGTTGGTGAATAAGTAGGAAACATTCTCATTCTCACAGAATCTGTATCGGAAGCATTTCTCATGCTGCAATCGATCCTTTCAAGTGATGAAGTGTTTTGTAGAGTGATCGATTTGGCTCTTGCTTGAGGAGCTCTTCCACTGAAAAGTATCCAGAACCACGAGGACTGAGCTGATATTTGAGAGGCAAGAATGACCTAAGTCCATTGACCGCACTGAAAAAGTAAAAGATGGATCAATCACTTGCAAATCAACCTTGATAGGAGACTGACGAATATACACATTTCTCGGCTTGTTTTGAAGAGATTTTAGTTTTGTACTGAAATGAGGGCAATGCATGATCTCATCAAAATTATGTGAAGGAAGAATAGTTCCAAGGACAGAAGCAGCATTACCACCTTGAAAAGCAATACTAATTCTTTTTATCAAAAAAGAAGTAGAACGGTAATCTTTTGTTGCTTTGCCTATTCTCCGTCCGAGTTCAGGAACGGATAACAGAGACTGCGGGCCATAAACACCAAAAGTTTCAACCGCTACTGGATGGAAGAGATAGTTGTTACCAAAATTTTTGTATTTTTTCGATTGAATTTTTCGCCAGGCAATGCTGCAGTTTCAGCAGACTTCAAACATTCGGCTAGATGGGAAGCCGCGACCGTGTCAACGCAAGCGAAGTCCCATACCCCAGGTTTACCGTATTTCCATGGTATGAGACGCATACCATCTGGTCGTTTACCATCATCTCGATTGGTACATGAGGGTTTCAGAATTGCAGGAACATCCGCTGACACCGTAGCTCGTTTCAATATGTCGTTCACCTGAGGATGTCGAAATGTACGCCCTGCACTTATCCTGCAACTCAAACCATGTGCACCTTTCTCATCAACTACATTACTACACACACAAGTATGAGGCAACAAACTCAAACCCATCCTAAGTCATACTGCTATTCTGAAATATTCATCGTCTAATAGTTTTCCAAGAGATGCAACAGGTAAAGCATCCAGCCAAGCACCCGATTTCTCGATCATATTAGACTAGAGAATATCTAGTGGATAACTTTTATGATTACCAGTAAAAAAAATAATTATTCAGTTTTTTCAAACGGTATAATATTGTTAATGCTAGATAAATAATTGTGTTATCATAATGTAAATAGAGATTAGTGAATACATTTTTAATTATTAGAGAAAAAATTTAGATCATACTATCTATCGAGAAAACTGTTGATATGCGTCCGGAAAGTTGTTAACCAGAGATATTTCAACCATGGTGGTATTTTATTCATACATTTGGCAATGTGATGAGAGAATGATCTTTTGTTAAATTCTGTGTGAAACAGTGGAGGGGTAACCATGGTTCAAACTTAGCCAGTTGTTAGTTTTCAAAGTGACTAAAATTCTGTTGAATTTTCTATCACACTTAATAAAACTATTGTACAGCGAAATACGTGTTGCGATTTTGTTAACAGTCTAGTGAAAATCTCTCAGTAAAGTGTTACTCGAATAAATAATATAGCAAATAAAACAGGAAAATTTCACTTACATTAAACACGGCCATCGTCAATGGCAGCCATTGATGTTTCGGAATTATTGCTTGACACACAGCACCGTAGGTACATATTGCCATATTCCACCTAGAATGATACTATAATATAATATATATAATATATAATAAGGTAAGTATCTTATTACGAATCATCAATGTCCGCCATTAAGGATGACAGTATTTCATATCAATTGAATCGATCTCTTTCTATTACTACATTGTGTAGCAATCTTACCAATGATATCTGATTCAATTCCATAATAATGTTTGAAATACGAACTGAATAGGGAAAATCGTTTTTTGTATAGTCTTTTGAACAATTCAATGTCTATATGAAAGTTGTTATTTCTAGAAGGCTTTTTCTTCTAGCTTGTGTCTGAAAGTTACTTATTCGCATGATCTACTCATTTTTGTAATAAATTTATTCGTAAATTAATTGCTTCCTTCCTTTTTTTGAAAGTTTCGCTCATTATTGCTTGGAGATGGAGATGTAGAAAGCCGAAACCCTTCCTTTCCCAAAAATTAATATCTCCTAAAAATATATCCCAGTTCACACAAACGGATATTGGATAATACCATGAGGAATCCTTTCATACGTGAATAAATATCTGCAACAATCTGTAAAATGAGTTTTAAGCCTGTTATATCTCATTTTTGAAATATAAGTTTAAAAAAATATCTATGTGGAAATGGGAAAACAGTACTGAATTATAGAATGCATAATATAAAGAAAAGTAATGTGAAGTAACAAACTTGTAACTTGAATGCAATTCTAATAACTAACTCATTTTGTCACGCAGGATCGTATTTATAGCAAAATAATTGATTAACATGTTCAGAAATGAAACAAAGAAAATGAAAGATTCTTTGTGTCGTTGTTTTGGAAACTGCGCCTCACGGGATGTTGAATCAGCATTGTCATTTATCCTGTTTATTTCATGCCATCTTAGTTATGAATAAAAAAAGTCAATAAACAACATATAAAAACTACCTTCATATTGAAAAAATTGGTGCTATCTGACAACTTTTTATGAATGGGATAGAAAATTACGGAATTTATTTATTACATTACGTTGAGGTCGATTTCTTCTTTCTCTGTAATCTCGTCTCTAAGACTGGGTCTTCGTCTTGTGCATCCTGTGTTACAGGATGCACAATACATATAAAGTGAATTAATGTTAATATAAAAGTAACAAATTTGTAACTTGAATGCAATTCTAATAACAAACCTAATGTGTCATGCAGGACGGTATTTATAGTGAAATAATTAATTACATGTTCAGAAATGAAATATAGAAAATAAAAGAGTTGTAAAAGTGTCGTTGTTTTGAGAACTGCGTCTCACAGTTTGTTGAATCAGCAATATTAGCATTGACATTGATCAAGTTCATTCCATGTCACCTTGGTTATGATTAGTGAAGGTCAATAAAAAACATATAACAAGCATAAAAAAAGATTACAACTAACAAGATAATACGTCCTTGTAAGGTATCGACAAAGTTTTTGTAAAACCGTATCTCTGGACTAAACGTAACCATATACCGCAGTCTATATTCAATTGAAAATTAATGAAAACAATCATCCACTCTGCCTATGAATGAAATCGCCCGAAACAGAAACGAAAGAGACCAGTAAAGTAAGGGTTTTGAATTGCAGAAAAGAAAAATTAGACAACTGAAAAACGGAAATACAAGAATTGCAGAGCAGAAGGCAAAGTTCGTTCTACTTTGATTGGTCACTCAATAGTCTTCCAATTAACTCAGTAATTTTATTCGGTGCAAAAACGTCATGAATAATACCATCAAACTCGAACTGATATCAAATCGGAAAAAGCAAAAAATCCTTAGAAATACACCATTTTTGAATTGAAAGGGTTATATTTTTAAGAGTGATTAATTTTTGGAAAAGAAAGTGTTTGGCTGTCTACTACTCCATCTTGATACAAAAAAGAAGGATGAGGGAATCTTCCAAGGAGAGGAAGAAAGTAATCAATTTTAAAATAAGTAACTCTATACATGGATTTGTAGACCATGCAAAGAAGGAACTTTCAGACACAAACTGAAAGAAAGTCCTCCTGAAACAGCTACTTTCATATAAACATTGAATTACACGAAAGAAAAAATTCTTTTGAAACAAATACTTCTATATGAACACTGAATTATACAGAAGATATTTTTCTCTAGTCAGTTTGTATTTGAAGCATTCGTTGTGGAATAAAAATCAGATATCATTCACTTGAGTTCTACTTTAAATGAATGGTAATAAATTGCACTTACATGGAACACTGTCACCCTCGCTGGTATACACCGATGTTCGCCTTAAGACACATACCGCAAGGCTCTTCAGTACCAAATTGGATAACATCATAGAAAATACACACAGTTCATTCATGAATTACAATTTTTTGTAATACTTGAATGATCTGCAGCTTTTTTCGACGACAGTTTCATTATGATATTTTGCAATTTCTATTGGAGTATTCATATTCAATTCATAGTGTTTTTCCAGAGCTTGTTCACAGTTAAATTCTTCTTCTCCAATTTTTTTGATATAGTTTTTATCGAATTATTTTTATTTGTATCAAAAGATAAAAATGTTTCTTCTGAAAATGTTATTTTGCTAATGGTTTCATATAATGGACAAAAGATTTTCGTCTGTCTCATCTCGAAAGAGACAAGAAAATATTTTTGTCTTGAAAAATATTCTGTCGACAAGACAAGAGAGTGGTTCATCTAGGTCGAGACGAAACAGGAGTGCCATCTCTTGATAAGAGAGCATAAAAGAGGTCGAGAGAATGTAACATAAAAATTTACTTTATTTTTCCTGTACAACGAAAGAAATAAAAAATGAACGAATACCCTCTCCTCGTCGTTTGTACTTCTTGATCCGCGAGAACTTGGCCGGAAATTAACTTTTACTATCTACCCTCGACGGGCGGACCCAACCATTTATTACCATTACGTTATAAGAAGACCACGGCAGCACTCAACCGTAGGTACTGCCCACGTATTCGTTCATCTTGTATTTTTATTCATGAAAAAGGACCCAAACGATAGGCCATGGGAATCTCACCCCTTTCTTGCCTCTTCCTGCTGGGGGCGTTCTTTTTACTAGGTTTCATTCATAAGTATTCAGAATTGTTGATTTATGAGTATTTTTTGTGATAATAATTCACAGGTAGTCAGGGTATGATTTTGATTATCCATATAAGGATTTTCAACTAGCTATACCCAATAGAAGATAAACGTAATTATGAGCAACTACCAAAAAAATTAATATTACAGTTTTTCAAACATGAAGTATCCCAATATGTTTTGACATATTGTTACGTTAGTCACACATCGTAATTTCAAGCAATCACCTTCAAGTATTTCAATGCTGTTTGAAAAGGGATCGAGAATAATGTTATACGAAAGTCCGATTTGGTGGAGGTGTCAGGAAATTGACGTACTGTGGCTATTAACCAACAGGTACTAACAGGTGTAAGTACATCCAATAACAGGAAATGTATAAACTAGATAAATGTATATATGTTTTTTTGTGCAAATGTCATTAAAAGTGACATTTTGAATGGGTGTCAAGAGTATAATGTTGTTTACAAAGTAGCCTGTTAAAAATAGTTTTAATACTAGTGTTGAAAGTATTTCTAAGACGATTTTTTTAACTAGCCGTGATGATGCAAAACATCCCGATGAATTGACCTCTGTTCCCTGGAAATGTGGCAAAGCTGTCGTTTGGGATTCTACATGTGCAAACACATTGGCTCCATCTCATTCAGTTGGAACGTCCAAAATGCAGGTGCTGCTGCCATAATCAGTGAGAAAGCAAGACAGCAGAAGTATCGAAATGTTGGACATAACTTTGTATTTTATCCTGTGGCTATAGAAACTTTCGGTATATTTGGCCCCTGAACTCCAAATTTTGGTAATGAAATTGGCAGAAAGATGACTGAAGAAACTAAAGAAAAAAGATGTAACACTTTTCTGATACAAAAAATTATTTCAGCTATACAGTGTGGTAATTCAACTTCTGTTTTTGGCACCATTCCATCGTCACATTCACTGAATGAAATTTTTTTTCGTCCCGTTGCTTCCAAAGCATATTTATATCCTTGTCATGATGAGAGATTATTTCCTTAAAAAATCTCCCATATTTCTTATCATAATATGCAGAGAAATATGAACAAGTTCTAGAATTATTCTCTTCCTAATTCAAAACGTCTGCCATATCCAATTCAGTTTTAGGCAGTTTAGCTTCGTATTTTTTTTCCACCGATCCAATGAGAGGGTGAATCATCGAATCAGTGATTACTTAGAAGAAGACAGCAGTGGCGAACGTAGTATCAACAATTACAGCATAAGATCAGTGATACATTCTTCAGTCAGAACTCTTGGGTTCAATTGGTTGAAAAATATTGAAAACACCTGTTTCATGAACAGTTTGATTCCAATGTATATAAAACACGAGATGGTTGCTAGAATATTCAAAAAAGGATACATACATGAAAGATATCAATACTAGTATTTCTAGTATGAAAAGTGCTTTAATCAAAGCGTTCGCAGAAGTTATCATGTGAAAGATTAACAAACACTGTCTACTTTAAAAGTCAGATTCAAAGACTTGCCCCTCCATTCATGGGATCTGCCCATCAAGACGCCCAGGAATTTCTTCAATATCTTTTAGAAAATTTCCATGGGGATCTCAATAGAATTACTGATGAACCTAAATCGATGTTTACGGAGATTGACAAAAAATTGAGCGACGCTGGAAAAGCGCAAGAGTCCTGCCTGAAATATTTGAACAATCAACAACTCTAAGATTGTAGACAATTCCGTTGGTCAATTAAAATTCACTTTGAAGTGCACACACTCTGAACACTCATCAGTAACCTTCGATCCTTTCTGGGATTTGTCTCTCCCCATACCACAAAGAACTGGTCAATTGAGTTTGTCACAATGCTTGGATTTCTTCACAAGAGAAAAAACTCTAAATGTAGATGAAAAACCACCGTATTCGAGGTGCAAGGAAAGAAGAAAATGCACAAAATCCCTATCAATCCATAAGTTTCCCCGTATTTTAGTAATTCAATTAAAAAAATTTCTCCAGTGGAAAGATTCAGAAGCAAATTGAATGTTGCCATTGACTTTTCTTTAGAAAGATTAGATATGAGCAATTATGCAGCAGACAATGTGGCTTCTAGTCGTTATAATCTATATGCACTTTCGAATCATAGTGGGACTACTTACAACGGGCATTACACCAGCATATTTCAGACATCCTTATAGTGGCACGTGGTATGAATACAACGATTCACACGTGTCTCCAATTTCACCAAAATCGCTTGTGAGTGGGGAAGCATATGTTCTCTTCAATGAAGAGGAAGGAACGGAGCAGCCCTTTTGGGGTGTTTTATTTTTTCTTTTTCTCTTTTCATAAACTAAATTCTGTTAATTGTTAACTGACGAGAGATGTCAAAATTCGTTTTAACAAAAATATAAAATTCAACTATTTCATGAAAATGGGACAGTTGTATAAAAAACTTTGTATAATATTTGTGTAAAAAGTAAGTTTTATTTTGTTCGTGAAATTGTCCAACCCGCTACGCTCGTTTCGCAACCATTTTGACTCACAAAATAAAACCTCACTTTTAACACTCATATCATAAATAGCTATTAAATGCGATAGTAATGTAGGTACATTCACATATTTATGTGTGTTTGTGTGTGTGTGTGTATTAGTAGGATTAGATACTACAAAGAAAATAGTGCATATTGTAAGAAAACGTCATGATACCATTTATCATAATAGATAATGGAGATATATTAATGTCCCATGAACCACATATCAAATTGAAATGATTGAAACAGGTGATCTCTTTAATATGTATGTTCTAGCACCATGACAGTAAAATATCTTTGCATGCCTGATATTTAGTAGAGGTACGTTAAATGGAATTTTGGCTAGCAGGAATTAAAGGAATAACATACTCATTGCTGTGTGCAAAAATATGGTTTACAAAAATGAAATTGGTCCTTACTTTCAAAAAACTACTCCTACGTTCTTTTATTTTTTGGGAGAAGGTTCTTCCCTTCTGGCCAATATAAAGTTTTCTAATCTATTCGACACAGAATAATTTGATCAACTTTTTATCTGTTGTTTTGTAAGACACCTCCAAGTATTTCCTTTAATAAAACGAGATGTGTTATTGGTGAGTTCACCAAAGTATGTCAATATCCTATGATGCCAATTATCGTTTCTTGAAATGGTATAGAGCTGGTAAATGGCTTTTTCGTAGTTCTTTTCCGTAGTAGTTCTTTGGATAGAATGAATACCCTCTAGGTCACTTGACCATCAACACGAGTATTATTGTCATATATAGCATTTTCAAAAATATTTTTGTGCCTCAATATTGATAAAAAATCCATACAAATCATAGATGGGTACTATCTACTTTTACAGGTATTTTCACACCTGTCTCAAACATCTTCGATTTCATATTATTTATTACACATAAGGTTCCCAATATCATGGAATCAACATGGGATTTTTCTGAAAATAAATTAATATTGACTGTAATTCCTTTATTTTATGATCAAATAGTCATAGTGATTGACTCTGTTAAGCGTCTTGATCTCAGCAGTGAATTCGAATGTGGTGATCAATATCATCAAAACGGATAAAAATGTTTCAGATAAAAGTAGTTTGTTGAGTTGTCACAAGGCTCCATCCTAAGTCTATCACTCCTGTGCAAGCAGCTCATCGGACTAGAAACTGTTATTGGCATAGTTTTAGGCTCTGCCACACAAAAATTGAACACCTGGATGGAACACCTGTGTCGCCTCTGTTTGGAAACTAATGAAACAGCAGAGCACATACTTTGTGTCTGCCCGCTGCGGAGAGAATCAAGTTTTCAGAGTTTGGCAGAGCCGCACTCTTACCATCTGACCTGAAATATCACTCATCATATAAACTAATTTACTCAAGTTTGAATAGGTGTGAGCGACAATAAACCTTTGCGGGTTGCAGTGGAGGGTAGAATTAATCCAGTCACTTCTGACCTATCCAAACTTAACCTATATAAATTATTCAGTATGTCGATAATGTCAATAGCGGTCAGAGCTGTTCTCATCCGCCATAGATCTCATCAGTGGTACTAGACCAAACCACAAATGCTTTTCTGGACTCAACTGGCAGCGGGGAGAATAGTTGTTTGCTGGCAGGCATTTATCTGAAATATAGTGTGCAGGTAGGTTAGAACAGATGAATATTTCGAGATTTTATTTCAAAACATGTACTTTCTCAAACGTATGCATCTCTCCTCGAAACAGTCTTCAGACTTGTTTTGAGTATTGGAACATGGGGCGTTTCTGACCCATTCACGAGATGGAGCTGTCACTAGTTAACAAGTTATCTCTGTAACGAAGATTTCATACATGATGTCGAGCCGCGCGCAATGAAATTGATCGAGATACCTCGGAACCAGTCTTTAGGTGATCTACTCGATTGATTTCAGAATGGTCCTGCTGCTGAATGAACGAGAAACATCTGCAAGACTAACCTCTGTGAGGTATCTTACTTAAGTGGTGGATATAATTCAATATCCTACTTGGTATTAGCCGGAAAAATAATTGTTTTCTCGCAGAAAATTTACCAGAATCTAGATACTGTGTAGGTATGTTTGAAAAGATTAGTATTCCCAGATTTTATTTTGAAATATTTATTTTCTTATTCATTCTTTGTCTCTCACCGCAGCTTCCTCTGCAAGGCAACTAGTTGAAAACCAGGGCCCAAAAACAACGCATTTATGATTCAACAGCACTGTTTCGACCTATCATAGGTCTCATCAGTGGTGCTAGGCTGAACCACAAATACATTGCTGGACTCAACAAAAAAACAAGCCTGACTAAGTAAGGGCGATGGCATTTCCCCTCACGAAGACGTCATCTATAAAATCGATAGAGAACTCATATCGAACGAATATCAAAGATACACTAGCCTTCCCTTTTTTTATTTTTCAACTAACCGCCTTGGGGAGCCTCGTTCATCTTTGATATTCGAAAATTGAGTTCCCTATCGATTACGTAGATGACGTCTTCATATGGAGAAATGCCATCGCCCTTACTTGATTGCTAATAATTTCCAAAATTTCACGTACATGTTTGGTTCTCGATATACATAGCAGTTTGAACAGGAGTGTCCATTGTGACTACCTAAACTTTTTCTAAACTTCACTCACTAAATTTCATAGAAAACTGAAACTTTCGGGGGATTATCTTTCTACTGATTAAAATAATGTTCAAACATCCAATTAGCTATAATTATAGGAACCTTCCCAAAGAGCTCAATGTCTTTACGTTGACTGGTTTGTTTATGCTTGAAACTTGTTTATATATTTTTGATAACCGTGACTATTTTACAAGAAATTCTGAAATCAAATATCTAATGGACACTAGGGGTAAAGACGACTTTTGTATTCTCCTAACATAGTATATCTACACACTCTAAAAGAAATAGATAATCTAGTAGGATTTTCATTTTGGTTCCAAGGTGAGAGAGAAAATGATATTGCATTTCCCTACAGGATTTTATGGACAAACGAGGCAACTTTCACATCGAACGCAACAGTC
>WOGN01008871.1:0-11077 GCA_015342105.1 Leptinotarsa texana
AAGTGTAGAAGGGCAAACTTTTTACTTTACTCCGATAAGTTACTGCGTAAAAATCAAAGTTTTTTTCACAAATAATAATCTTCTATTTATCAGTAACTTGTCGTGTTTAACAAATTCGCCTATCAAAAAAAATATTAAGAAATAATACTTATCTTTTACGTTTCGGAGGCCAAAATCAGCCTCCGTCTTCAGAAATGGATAAAAATTCGAATATATTAGCAGTTATTCCTTTTTGAATGCTTATTTCTTTACTTCTTCGACAGATGTCATGGAAATATGAAATTATGTCAATGTTGTTGATTGTCAACTGAAACATTCAATGCAATACAAGGTACTCTCTGATATCAGTCAGTTGACATTTCGCCACCATCCAAAGTTTTCTTCAAGACGGGCAGCCAAGAACGGTCCATTTCCAAGGAGCTACTCGAGTTACAATTCTCTCCAGACATGAGAATATACGCTGATTCTTTCAGCTTACGTCTCTTAGAATGAGGCTCATTTGTAATCATTCTTGTCCTATTCCATGTTCACCGTCTGATTTTAAAATGTGTTCTGATAATTTTGATCCAGTCAATTGTCTATTTTTTATATAATCTCGATGTTCATTTTCACACACTTTCAATGGTCTTGAAGTTTCACCAATGTAACTTTTATAAATACAATTTTTTTGTTTTTTCTTCAGTGTTGTTGGGTTTTGTATGTGTGAGTATAGATTGCAGTGTATTTTTTGTTTTGAAAGTAGTTCTAACATCATACCAATTCGTCTTATTTTTTCAGATAATCTTGGAATGTAAGGTATAACGTGATAGGGAAAAGGCTAATACCACAATCAACAAGTTTAAATTTTCAAAACTTTAAGAATCTTGTCCTTTGAAGTAGTTATGATTTAATAATATTATCAGAAACTTGGTTATCTGATGTTATCAGTTCAAGGTTACTCGATTTTTCGCTGCGATAGATCAACTACTAAAGTAGTATTATTAGCGATTAAAATTAATTTGAACTCAAAAATAATTAAGACGAACGTGAGTTTGGAGCAGTGTTTTGTGCAGATAGTATATGGTACCAGCAAAATTACTATTGGTGGAATCTACATCTCTCCAAACTTCTCTGTAGATAAATACTCGGTTCATGCAGAAGAAGTTGAAAAATTAATACAAAGCTATGTTAACCATAATTTTTATTGCTGGTGATTATAACCTTCCTCAGGCTTTATCTGTGGTCCAATGGTACTCTCGGAGTTACTGTTCAGTGTACTATAAGTTTAGCAGCTTTTACTTCATGTGAATCATTCAGTTTCTTAAATCTGTTTCAACACAACGGTGTTTGTAGTAGTCGTAATATTCTACTTGATCTAATTTTTTCCAATCTGGAATCAATTAAAACTGTTCCCAGCTATTGATATGTTACAACATAATAACATATACCATCCTTCCTGTTTGTCCGATATACCCACATGTCATCTTGACAACATACTGAAGAAGTTGTTTTTGACTTCAGAAAATCTCCTTTTCTTCAATTAATTTTCACTTATCCATGATTGAATGGGATAATTACTTGGATATGAATGACATTGATACTGCCATTGCCAACTGTACGATATACTATTTGCTCTAAAGCACATCCACATTTGCACTAAAATTCTCAAACCAAATCCAAAATTTCCATGTTGGTATAGCCTTGGGCTATACAAAAAAATGCCCATAAATCCTTTAAACAGTTCAGTAATCATGAGGATTATATTAATTTCTCAAATCTACGAAATAAGTGTAAATTTCTTACTAAGGAGTGCTACCACCTCTGTTTATCCAAAATAGAAGAGAACTTAGCAGCTGATAGTAAGTCATTTTGGCGTTTCGCCAATAAAAAATCAAGATACAATTTCCCAAGTGAAATGCACTTGCTAATAAAATAAGTAAGAGTGATTCTGAAACTGCTAATTTATTTGCTGAACATTTAGCATCTGTATATGTTGAATCAGACAATCATATTTCAGATGTAAGGTATTATAGTACTTTTAATATCAAGTTAGTGTAAAATATCAGTGAGCGAAGTGTCATTCTTTTTGAAGAGGTGCATTTACTCTTTGAGTATAAAAAAATAGAATAGAATATTTTATTGGTGTTGAAATAAACATTAAGTTTTATATAGATCAATACAGCAAGGATACAGAAATATAACTTATAAATAATATAAAATATATCTAATTAGAACTGGAGTGAGCGCTATAGGTCTGTAATTCTAAGTGTCCATTTTATTACCTTCTTTTCTGACAGGTATGATTTTAACAAGCTTGAATTTAGTTGGATATACTCCTTTTCTGATGCTTTCATTGTACAGTTTAGTTAGGGGAATGATTAATGCATCTTTCAGCTCCTTGATTAGATTAATGTTCATATCATAGATATCTTTACTATATTTTGGTGTCAATTTTTGTATTGCATCTCTAACCTCTATGTATGTGACCACTCTGAAAGATAACGTAAAATTGGGATTTGGTGCGTTTTTTAAATATTGTTCAAATGTTAATTGTGGCTCATCAGAGTCATCCAGAATGTTGTTGGCCGCATCAGAAAAACGATTATTAAATTTGTTTGGAATAATATTTATTATTTCTCTATCAGCTTTTCTAGTCCTTTTTTGTGTTAAAGACTTTCCAAGAACCTTTTGCTATATTGTCTGATTATTTAGTGATATCAGTGTTTGCCTTGCAATTAGCCCTATCAATTAGGGATTCCAAACCACGTGATCAAGATGGCGCCTGTAGGGCACACATCTGCTTTATCCATAAGAGCTCATGGTTGTTTCAGTTGTGTTTTTGCTAATTTATGTGTATGTTCGAAAATTATTTATATTTTGAGGTGTTGTCGAGTTATTTTTGATTGTCCACACATTCATTTATTCATGCAGAGTGATTATATGAAGAAGCTATTATTGGAAAAACGAGATGTTGGAGAGAGGTAGGTTTGATGAGCTTTTTATTTTTTTTCGATTATTTACCTGGTTTTATTCACAACTTGTATTAATTAACAATATTTGAACATGGCATTTTTTTATAGGTATAAGATGAAGTTGAACCTAATTCAAGATGTGTATCCTTTCACACTCACAAGTGATGATTTGGATTATTCTCTGAATGGCATTCCACCAGTAACGAACATGGATATTGTCACATATTTAGTGTTGACACATAGTTTTTATACCAATAAACAAATGAAAGCCTTCAAGAGTCTTGAAGCTCATAAGTATATAACCTCTGGATTTGTGTTGAAAGCTGGGACAAAAGTTATAAATGATTTTTACGTATTGGTTGGAAAGGTAAGTTTATTTTAAGAACTCAGTGCGCATTAAAGGCTATCTAGTAACGAAATGATTCAAAATGGCATTCATATGTCACCAAAAAAAAAGAGTGTAATAGATTACATTTATTTTAATAGTTTTAATTGGCTCGAAATGAGGATTGAAAATATACCGGTCTTTCTTAAATGTTCTAATTAAACTATGACAGAAACAGTTTCAATCCATTTTTCAAGTAGATCAAAGCTTTCGACAAAGTCAAACAAATTATTCACCTCCTGTACACTATTATTACTTTCACTAAGTATGTTTATAAGATCATAAAACATGTATTGTTACAACTACCATTGTCTGCTAAGTATTTATACAATACTAAATGAATGATTTTCTTTTAGGTAAAGCATTCCCAGAGAGCAAATGCAAAACCTCTTGATGTTTGGTGCATTGTAACTAAGGACGAGTCAATAGCTACAGCACACTGTACTTGTATGGCAGGTGCTAGTGAAGTTTGTAGTCATGTTGGTGCCATACTGTTTGCTGCTGAATATGCATATCAAAAAAATAATTCATCTTCTTGTGGCCTATTCCATGTTTACCTACGGTAGTGCTAATTGAGCCTCTAAGCAAAATGGACTTTGGACAAATTGCAGTACCTTCATCAGTGCAAAAGACAGCAGTGTCACAGATGACTGAATTCGATATTGTCAATTTACTTACAAGGATTGAAACTGTTGGCAAAAGTGCAAGTTTAATGAAGATTGTTGAGCCATTTGCCAGTAAAATTTCTGGGACTGTAAATGTGAAGCTAGCATTTTCATTGGATATATACCAACAAAATTACGAATTCAAAACATATATTAAATTGATGCAGATATCATAATCTATTAATTTATGTTTTAAACAAGAACAGTGCAACGAAATTGAGAAAATCACTAGGAAACAACATGCTACTAATAATTGGTATTTACCTAGGGCTGGAAGAATAACAGCTTCAAAATTTAAATCCGTTGTAGAACAAATAAAGAGTCACCTTCTCTCTCACTAATTAAAAGCCTATGTTATCCAATTAAAATATTGTTCAGTTCTGAAGCTACTACTTGGGGTTTAAACCATGAAAAAATTGCTCTCAAAAAATATAAGGAATGTATGGAAGAAAATCATAGATCCTTTATTATTATAAATGATGTAAGGTTGATGGTAAATCCAAAGTGGCCTCAACTGGGTGCATCGCCAGATAGAATAGTATTTTGTGAATGTTGTCTGGGTGGTTGCTTGGAAATTAAATGTCCTTATCTGCTCTCTGTAAATAATATACAAGATATACGTGAATATGTGAAGTGTAAAAATTCGTGTTTAACTTTGGAAAATGATAATGTGACTTTGAACCGAAGCCATTCTTATTATTATCAAGTACAGATGCAAATGTTTGAGTCTGGTTTATTGTATTGTGACTTTGTGATTTGGTCTCCAAATATTTTCTTCCAAGAATGTATTCTCCGGAATTTGGATTTTTGGAACAAAAATAGTGAAATTGCTCTTCAATTTCATTCAGAAGTGCTTATGCCAGAACTTTTATGCAGATACTTCACATAGAAAGAGGGAACTATCAGACTAGCCCACTGGTGTATATGTAAGGGAGTTGATTATGGTACACCAATCATTAGGTGCGAAAATGACCTGTGTGAAACTCAGTGGTTCCATTTCAAATGTATTGGTTTGGTAGTTTTACCGAACAACGTTTTGTATTGTAGTAATTGTGAAGAAATGGAAAATAAACAATAAAAAACTTTTCAATAACATTAAAATATTTGATTTTTATTCATTTTCATTCCATGTCCCCAATTTAAAGATTCATTAAAAGTTTATTGTATTATAGACAGGAAAAGTGGTTGTTTGATAAGATACTAAACTACCTCTGTACTAAAAACATTGTGCTCATCTAGAGGGGTAGCCACAAATAGTTGAAGAGTTTTCAATTTGATTTTTTTTTTACCTTTTCTAGGCATTCAGAAATTTATTTTATTATTTATTTCTATTTACACATTTTTTTACATTTTATACTTACATAATTTATTCAATTTTATTGAGTGTTGTACATTAGGGTAACAAACATATAAAGTACTACTATACTACTTGTCATTTACAAATAGGGTTTTTGTTCCTAACTTTTACTACATAACAAAGAGTTCACAAAATTTACTATCTACATTAGAAAATAAACTAGAAAGAAAATAAAATTATTTACATAAAATATGAGACTTGGTATCTTATCTGAAGTAATAGTAACAATCTATTACTGTCAGATTAATGCAATTACAAACTATAAAAATCAATTGTTAATTGTAACACTATTAAAACTAATAAATGATTGCAATTAAGCAATTGTAATTGTAGGTTTGTATAAATGATTACAATTAATTAATTTCTAATTGTAAGGAAGATTAACAATTGATTAGTTGTAATCATTTATACAAGCACACAACTACAGTTAACTTATTTAATAGTCAGTTGCCATTAAAAATGAAAATTTAATTATTAATTGTACCCAACACTGCCCTCAGAAGTATGCCTTCGCGTTTTTTCAAAGTGGAATAATTGGTGGAGATAAATTAAGTAATGCACTACAGACTGTCACAATTTCATCCAAGATATTAGTGCCATCCTCCCCTTTTTTCACCATGCTTATTGGAGTAGATCCTTTGAATATTCTGAATTTATTTTTCACCAGTCCAATTATTCTTTCAATGTGAATTCTGACATGAACTATATTGCGTGTTTCTTCAATTTGAATTGGATGTAGTTGACTTTGTCCTTTAGTGAAAGCTGGAATTACTAGTTTCGCCCCCTGAATACCTAAACTTTCAGAAATCAAAAATCCTCTATCAGCTAAAATAATATCACCAGGTTTAATATGACTGCAAAAATCACCTAACTCCACCATTTGTCTGTCTGAAGTTCGTCCACCCCAAGCCTCACTTATATAACTAATAGTTCCTTGAGGGGTAATGCCAATTAAAAATTTTACTGTAGTATGATGTTTATAAGTTGACCAGCACAGTTGCTGAGTAAGATACTTATTAGGTTTCTCTATAAAAATTTCAAAACAGTTAACAATAATAGTGGTCTTATTCTGAAATGCTTCTATAAAACATGATGGAATATTTTTACGGTTTACTGAACAGGTAGGGCAAATTATTAATGATTATAGTCTTTGATACAGAATATGTATAATACTGTAAAAGTATGTTGATGCTGTTGTTGGAGCAATTCGAAAACGGTAAGCTAAATCGTGAAACTGTAGGTTCAGTCGCAACTTTACAAGAGTAAGTAACAATCGATTGAAAGGGCTGAGAAACGTTGTTGATGTAGTGGGAATAAATGGTTTCACTTCCACAAATATGATTTGGTTGACAATGTTATACTCAAATCCTGTTTAATAGGTCCATTTTAGAGTATCACTAATACAATCCATTAGTCCAAGAGGAGAATGTTCAATCTTGCACTTCATATTTTCAATTTTTTCAGAGGCAAACTGCAACTGTTCGAATTTTATATCAAGTGCTGCCATTGTTAAATCTGTTTCATCATTTGGCTCCTTCTCCATAATAGGAGTTGCAGAGTCGTGTTTGTGTATCTGGAAAAAGTTGGGTTTTAAAATTTGATATCACAACATTTTTACCATCATTATTGTTTTTAATTAATATCTTACCAGTTTTTGTCTTTTATCGACTCTCTGTTTTTTGTCAATGTCATGTTTCCTTTTGGTAAAGACTTGAGAGATATGGCCCCTGTTTTGGGAGGGAACCCAATCGGGATTATCCTTATCATCTAGAGCACTTAGTTTTCCTGAAAAATAAAACATACTAATCTTACTTACCTGAATAATACATTGCTCGATGTACTTCATATTTGCTATATATATCATTTTGCCACCTAATACAGTGAGGCTACTCCATTTAAAAGGACGAGAGTAAAAAATACCTTGTATGAAATGTCTGCTATAAACTCTCTGATTTCTTAGAATGGACTCCGTTAGATCTTGCCTTTTTATGGCAGCTAACCACATTTCTCGTCGATTTTTCGCCAACTCATTTATATGAGGATAGTGCGGAGAATTCGTGATATTGGGGACACTGTAAAATCTCACTCGGTCTCGCATTCCACGACTTCCGCAACCCACTACAATGCAAGTTATAGGCATTATATTGAAAATACCTTGTAAACACTATTATAATTGTTACTGCTGCTCCACAAATTCTGGCACTGATTAAAAGATAAATTAAATATATATCATAAATGTTTAAACGTAAACAATCAGTGTATGCCCTACAAGCGCCATTTTGGATTTATTTGACACATCGTTAGAATGCCTAATAGCTTGCCTCTACTTGTATTTGTGAGTTTTGCTTTTTAGTGGGAGTTCATCACACTTGAAAGCAATCGCTGAGTCTATGCATATCATCCCTCATTTTTCTTGTATCATCAGTAAACCACTTGACTGTAGTTAAATTTTTTTCCTGACACTTTTATTTCTACCTCGGCAAATAATTTTTTCAAATATGTTCCATTAATCATTAATATTGATATTTGAGGCTATCAAGTCATAATTATGATTTTCTAGCAATTCATATATTTTGAGTTTTTCCTTGTTGGGTGAAGGTCTATAAGTGAATCTTTCATTTACTGCTTTGTTTTCCAATAGGTGAGGTTTATTGATTTTTATGTCTGTAGCCCTATGATCGAACAAAACAGTGAGTAAAACCTTAAGATTTGATCGAAGTTGGCGTGCTATTTTGATCTTGGCGATTGGACTTTGGTTTCGATGTCATAGAAAGAAATAAATTTTTATTGATGCTTTATACTCTTCATGTTTACACGAGTCAGGTGGGAATGTATTTATAAAATAGGTAAGTCATGGTTATAATTACATCTACATAATATAAAAGGTTTAAAGTTAAAGATAGTTATAAAATATTTATGCTCTACCTGTGTGTCACTGCAACATCGGCAAAGAAGAGACCACATCATCAGACAGAAATTCTTCAATACTATAATACGCTTTTTTGATAAGTAGTTTTTTATTATTTGTAGGAAACTTTTAGTAGGGGTATAGCGTATAGCTTCAGGAATTTTGTTGAAGAATATTGGACCATAATAATTTTTATAATTTCTGATTTTAAACAACCTATGATACTGTAGAACTAAATTATTTTTT
Source organism: Leptinotarsa texana (assembly GCA_015342105.1). Lineage (NCBI taxonomy): Eukaryota > Metazoa > Arthropoda > Insecta > Coleoptera > Chrysomelidae > Leptinotarsa > Leptinotarsa texana. The sequence continues at coordinate 8,513 of WOGN01008871.1, forward strand.
TGTCTGGTATTATGTAAACGAGTAGTGGATACATAGTCATATGTTTTTATATTGATTTTTATAAACTTAATGCATTCATAAATGTATAGTGACGGTATAGTTAAGATACCAAATTTTATAAATTTTTCTCTAATATCCTCCCTATAAGAGAGAGCTTATATCGAATATTTCGTCTCTGGATGCCAAAAATTCTTTCAGTATGTGCCGAGTGACCCCAACAGAGAAATACTAACAGAACTAGTGACTGAAATAAAGCATAGTAAGCCTTTAATAGTACTTTATTGCTAACAATTTTGGCCAAGTTTTTTAGGAGATAAGTTACCCTGCATAGTTTTTTCGCTAAACAATGAACCTCTACCCGTATGAACAATTATAGAAAACAAGATTGTTGGATGGAAAGCAAGTTGAAATAAAAATCTTGAACGGTAACACTTAACTGTTCACATTTAACGATCATAGCCTAACCGTTCCCAGATCCGTCGCGGAACTCGATGATATTTCATTAATGAAGGCCACCTCCTCGCCGAAACCATCAAACTTCGCGCCGAAAAAGAAAATGCGACGAACCAAAAATGAAGACAAAAAGTAAAATCCGAAAAAAATCAACCATAAATGCGGCAGGTGCGGTGCATATGGTCCTTCCCTAGAAACACGCTTCTTGCCTCACATGCGAAAGCAATAGAATAAAAGAATAGACAAGAGATACCGAAATATCGGTAATTAGCGAATCCGTTTCCAAGAAAAACTCCCTAAACACAGGGTCCCGAACGCATATGAGCATTATTTATTATTATTATTGGTCGACGTCTGTTGTCGCTGCACCGAAATGCCACCAAAAACGCTTCGTTTCCGGGTGGCATGTCGTGACCGAGTCCAGTCCGATAAGTATTGGGTAGGGTCGCGGGTACGAATTACCTTATTGCCATTCTTCGGGCCCAATTCGTCAACGATACTGTTTGCGAAATGTCTACGTGTCAAATTATAACATGCAATTCAGGGAAATCACTTTAATTTACTAATATCAACTGGTACGAAAACTTTCATAAAACATCGAAATCGTATCAGTGCGTTTGTCACTGTTTCAATTCCTGGAGTAATTCAATAAAAAAAGAGGGGATTTCCAGAAGTGATAATGGATCCGAACTCAAGATCAGTACATCGTGAACACCAAGAATTGTCTGAATCTGAACTAGAGAGAGATCGAAACATTTTTCTCGCTGAAGAATAACTTCTTCAAGGGCACGACAGAAGTAAAGGTAATCGCATTGCCGACTCTTTAGCCAAGCCTGCGGCTGGACTAAGAATTTTAGGACCCAGTGACACCTGATGACTTCCACAATTGCGGAACTAGCCAAATGTTACACCCTTGCTCAATCCCTAAAGAGATGGGATAGAATCAAAGGATGCAATCTTGCCAGGATAACTCTGGGCGACCCTGGGAAGCTGGCGCCGAAGAATTATCTGGCGAGGACTAGGAAAAATCTACGATTAACAGTAAGATTTCTGACTGGCCACTGTCAACTAAGGGAACACCTCCATAGTATGGGGCTAGTGAACACACTTCTATGCAGGATGTGTGAACAGGAAAATGAGACTGTCAGGCATGTCCTATGCGAGTGCCCGGAGTTATCGTCAATAAGAGAGTGTGTGTTCGGCGTGTCTTGGCCTACACCTGCCGATATAAAGGAGATGTCTCCCAGTGACCTGTCTACCATTCTAGAGAGGTGCTCTGGGCTTCGTTCGGATAATTATAAATGATGTAATTTTGTTTCAAGGAACTATTTTTAGTCATCTGATGATGATAGCTTGGCTAGCAAAACGACCGTGAGAAAAAGTGCTCTAGCTCAAATTCCCCGTAGTTGCATGGCAGGGCCTCCTAGCCTGATTCTTAGAGTTTTTTCTTTACTTTTTGCGGTTGAATGATTGAAACCAATACATTTTCGAAGTTCTGAATGACAAATTATCAAGTCAATCTATTAGTTCATTATATTTGGAAATATGATTTTCATGTATCCATCATTGAGTGCGAAGTGTAGGTATTATTGGTTTCGGAAGTATATATCACGAATTTCACATCACGAATTTCGTCCTATATTATTTTTTCAACGCTGTTTTATTCTACTGTCCTCTTCATATCCTTCATTTATATTACGTCTAACTTTATAAAATATTGTTTCATTCGCCATGTCTCGGTCAAGAATATGCTTTTTATCAAGGTGCCATATATTATCACCAATTGGCGATAAGTTATTGAAATTAGCATAACAAGTGAAAATTGTTTATATTTACAAATACGTTTATTGTAAATATTATTATTTTTAGCGCACTTTCGTTAACTAATTGAAAGTGTCTAGCGATATCACATGAATTTTACACACATTATGCCAAGGATTTCAAAACTGTATGATTCTGATATGGGGGAAAATGATACTGGTTTGCTTATAAACTGATCGAGTTAGGGGTATATTATACTTATCAAGCCTAATCGGTCCCAAGATCTCTTTATATTTGCAGAAAAAAACAATATGAATAGCAAAAATTTAAATTGGCCGCGTGTCTGTTGAC
>WOGN01008872.1:0-11077 GCA_015342105.1 Leptinotarsa texana
ACAGTGTTTGGAAAAATTTCAATGACAAAAAAATGAAGAAAAGAGAATTGAAACTTTCTATGTTTTTACCACTTTTATTTGTAAACAACGTTACTGCAGTACATTACATTATATACATCAATGTATAAGTTTGAAAATATCCTTATAGGTCGAAACTACAGTAACGTTAGTTACAAATAAAAGTGGTAAAAAACATAGAACGTTCAATTCTTTTCTTCATTATGATTTCCTACCACGTAGTAACGGCTACATCCATCAATTTATTGATAAAAATTTTTTGGCAGTATTTCTAGACCTGGCTAAAGCCTTTGATACTGTCAACCATCAAATCCTTCTGGACCGTTTAGAAATGGTAAATTTAGACTCATTCAAAAACTATATTTCTGATAGAAATCAAAACGTTAAAATAAGCAGTACCCTCAGCGATTCACAAACTGTCAACATTGGCGTGCCCCAGGGAACAGTACTGGGTCCTATTTTATTTTTGATCTATATTAACAATTTTATAAACTTCATAATATCAATGGCAGAATAATATCTTACGCAGACGATACAGTACTTTCATTTGAAGGCGATTCCTGGGATGAAGTCTATGAGAAAGCTGAAACGGGGCTCAAATATCTACTCTTCAGGTTGAATATGAGCCTCCTGAGTCTAAATGTGGGAAAAACTGAGTTCATTGCATTCACCACAACAAGAAAAGACCAACCCTTAAATAACACTCTCACTGTTCATAAGTATCTATGCCAAACCCCAACGCAGTTTTCATGTCCAACACCTGCGATGGGAAGAACACATTGACTACACAGTTAAGAGACTCAATAAGTTAGTTTATAAATTCTATCAAATCAAAAATCTGAATAATAAAAAGCTCACTCATTGAATCTTTATTGAGGTACTGTATCATTATATGGTGTTGTCTCAGTAAAGCCTTATTACACGTTCTAGAGGTTACATTAGGTTAGGTTAATTTTCAAGAAAAATAGAAGGTACTCAACTGAATACTTTCACAAAGAAACTAGCTGATTTGATGTGATAAAACTCTATACCTATCAATGCTTAATATGGATGCAGAGGAAGCCAAAATAAATTTTTATCGAAACAAAATTGGAAATAATAAAGGAGAATCCTCTAAACTGTGAAAAGCTATTAACGAAATGACAAACGAGAATACAATCGAAGAAATTCAATCTAATGATGGTTCTATGATTAATGGCCAGGAAAAAATTGCTAACAAATTTGTTGAACACTATAACAAAATTGGTAAAATCTTGGCGGATGAAATACAAAAAAGACCAAATATAAAAAAAAATAAACCAAAAACCAAAATTATGAAACGAAGAGCTTTCAGAGGCATCGCAATTTTTTTATTAATTTTTTGGGTTTCAATCAGTTTTCACACAAGGTTTTCAATAATACATTTTTTATTCAACAACATATTCCAATGTCAAAGAATTTATGCTTTTTTAGCAATTCGAAAATAGACAGAATATTTGGACTTGAATATTTGTATGAGTTGATACATAAGTGAACTGAAGATGAAATTATGAAAGACATTTAGTCAGGAGAGTATTGCATTTCTGACGATAGAGAAAAGTGCTTGATTTGCATTTATTCCAGTTCGTACCAGAGGTTCCAACTCTAACTTTATTATTTCAAAAACAAACACCAGAACTGCAATACTTTTCTCGTCGCGCGTTTCCCCAACCAAGTTGGCGTTTTCAGTAAAAGAAGAAAACAGTTTTTTTCAAGCATGAGTGGAATATACAAAAATGCTGATTGGCGGTTTCGATTTATCCAAACTTGAATGTCCCCCAACAGGTGTTTTATTGTGCGTGCTACCTTAGTAATTTATGGCTTTTACTGCAAATCCATAAATATGGATCAACTTTATCCGTTTCATTTCAACACGAAATATTGTCAACAGTGTTCAATCAAACGATGTAGTTATGAAAAAATAAGGTTTGTTCTTTAGATTTGTTAGATTCAATTGAATCGATTTCATTATCAATTTCCCTGGTTCAAACATATATGAATCTAACTGTAAAAATGACAGAAGAAATAAAAATTGAACATTTTGAAAGAATTCAAAGTCATATAGTCAACAGATAAAAGTGAATTTAGAAAAGTGAATAATGATTTGAAAATTTCCAATTTGATCAATCGGCCAAAAAATATCATTCAATCAGAATTAAAATATTAAAATCAGGTTACTTTAGATGGCAAGATTCATTAGGAATATTCAAATAAAATTCCTGGTCTTTTCATTTTGAATAATAGATATATGAGAATTACATTTTTTACTCGAATAAGACTTTTCAGTCATCAGCACTAAACCCTCTATTCATCCTACAGGAAAATACATCGAAAGTAAACAAACAGACTTGGAAAAGCCGTAAAAATAATTTAATATAAATTCCTTGACATTGGATTATATAGTTTCTGGTGAATGTTTACAAAGGTTTAAAATCTAATGTAGTTAGTCAGTAATCGAAGGAAGTCGAGAGCATATAAACCTTCGGCGGTCATAAAATTATTAAGCTGACAAGTGTCGCCTGGCAGGATTTAATGCCTTGCGATGCTTTTTCCGATGATTGAAAGGGAAACACTTAAAATTTTATAGTCCCCACACTGCTCTGTCGTGATTTGTTGGCGATTATTTATTTTGAATAGATTTTAAGCAGTTCATTAAAGTGCAGGACAAAATATTTGTTTGAGTTCAAGTTCAGCTGTCAATGTTTGTTAATTTTATATTTCAGTTATATGGGGTGTTCACATGTTAGAGATTATTTGAATTATGATATCTATTTCAGAAATATAGTCCCAATATTGCGTTCATCTTCATTAATTCTCACTCACGAATTGTAGAGAAATGATGAATATCGTAAAGTACTTATACATACTTTTTGGCCTTCAAATAATACCTTTGATGTCAAAATGACAGTTTTGATATTATGATTTAGGTATAAATTCAATAATAGCTCAAGGATACTAATAATTATGAGATAGTAACACTTCACCTTCAAAAGCACAGTTTTATACTTTAAGACTATATAAATGGTACAATTTTGATGAATTGTAGGCATTTATCAATATTCTCATAAAACAAAAGAAAAAATATGAATATTTCTTTTTTTTTCTATTGCTTCCCTAAAAGTTCAAATCACCAATATCTCGCTCGATATCCTAACATTTCGGCAGCTGAGACAGCACTATATTTTCATGACTTTTAATCGCATTGGAATAAGTGTTACAAATACGAAGTCATTTGTAGAGAAATCAGTTTTACATTATCAAATCTGCAGAGAGTAATAGCAAAAAAATTAAAGTAATAAACATACAGTGCGGCAGTGAAAAGTCCCAATCGTCCGTCTCTACTTCTGATATTTCATTTGATAAATTTTTTAATTTTCTCACTTACGTTGTTCTGATTTTGGGAATTTTGGTTTCTGAGTAGGTTAAAGTTTTATAATCGTTTTTAAAATCTAAGTTCTGATATTTATTCAAATACTGACCATCTCATCAATTCTGAGGCTGCTCAACCTAGTGGAGGTTCAAACAACTTTTTTGCTTTCTGGCCACTTGAATTTTCACATCATTTTTCAGTCTGACCTGTCCCACTCTGATATTAGAAATTCCAACTCTCTTTTCGCAAATATGGTCTCAACAGAAACCTTTCCAGCTCTTCAACGAATCTAACCGTTACCAAAATACCTAATATCCCTCACAAGGACTTTTACGATGATCAAGTTCTCAAATCTTCTTGATATATTTGCAAAACAAAAATGAAATGTCACAACGAACAATGAAGACGTATACGACAAACGGGATTTGTTTCACGGCATACCCCCTCTCCATCCAAGCTCTACTAGACTATTGACATTTAAAAAGTTCCAAAACGTCTACTTTTCACAAACTCGAGTATTTTGGTGTACGTTAAAGAATACTGAATTGGATTCCATTTTACCACTCCCTCTGAATTGCCCGAGTCAAAATCAACAACTGCACATTCTCTTGTTGTATGTTGTTGTTGTATGTCTCCTCATGTGTTCTCTGACCTAATTCTTGGCAAGCTACACTTGGAAGATAACACGAAAACTTATGGTAATACCCTTTCCCAATATCATTTTCTTCAACCTCATCTGAATAATATCATGCAATGGAGTAACGACTAGCTGATTCTCCTAAATACAGAAATATTTTGAGTCATTCATCTGGGAGTAACAGGCTTGATAACAAACCTTTGATGTACGTTGATAGCCACGTAATCTGGATATTCTTACAAACCTTGAACTGTATTGGCCTGTTCCATCTGCAGCATTGTCAAAAAAGCAAATTCCACTTTGCCACCTTTGAAAAATATTTCCAAAATATTGACTCTGAATCATTTTTGAAGCTGCAGTGCAGTACCACTTACCTGATCAAAAACATAGCTCTCTAAGAAGTCGTACAGGGAAGAGCCACCAAGTAGGCAGCAGGCTTAACACAGGGTTACGATGAACTCCTGGGACAGATTATCGCTACTTCAGATCTTTAGTATGCCCGAACTTTTAATAGAATGGAATATTCCACCACTGGAATGTTCTCCCAAATTTCTTTGGGTGCGCCTCCTCTGTGAACTGCTTCAAAAACCGTATTTACGTTTTACAGCCCAACTGTATCAGTGGCCGTTCCAGTACATGCATCTTTTTTTATGCTTTGTTACAGCAGTAACTCATCTACCTCATGCCTCTCTGGCTTACAGAGACAGTAGTGGCTATCAGTAGTGCCATTAGTACCACACCGTCAGCGGCCATGGAGATCCTCCTAGATCTACTTCCTCTCCACATTTTTTTGGGAAGAGAGGCTAGATGGACTGCTTACAGACTTGTGCACATTGCCAATTGCACAAGTCAATTCAATGCAGAGTGCAACAGTCTGTTGGTTGACACTGGAAGTCACAGTATTCTGGAAATGACCTCTGACTTTATGCATCCAACTGTCAACTACGAACTTTCGGTTCTGGTCAGGTATTTTCAGTCGCAGACCCAGGATGGAGTTATCTACCTGCCTAGGAACTTATACGACTGTAATTCAAGCGTAAATTTACGCTATTGAATTGTGTGCGGAGAGATTGAATAAATCCAACCTCACTCAAAAGTCAATAAAAATATTCTCGGACAGTCAAGCGGCGTTGGAAGCTGTTGGCTCCTATCGAGCAACGTCTAAATTGGTAGCAAACTGCCAAAAAAGATAACAGATTGTCTCTGGGATTCCTGGCCATACTGGCCTGGAAGGCCATGAAGCTGTTGACTCTCTTGCAAAGGAGGGTGCTGCAAGCGGCTTCATTGGACCAGAACCTGTCATTGACATCGCTTTGGGCTTTGCCAAACAAACAATGGATGGCAAGAAGAGTTATGGACTTCTGGCAGAATCTTCCAGGATTGGCTCACTCCAAGGCGTTTATTCAGCCTTCGAAGCTTGATCCCAAACAGTGGGCATGAACTACGATGTCTAACAGGCCTTCTTACAGGTCACTGTTGTTTGAATCATCACATGCAGAGACTTGGACTGTCGGAAGACAGTGTGTGTCGCCTCTGTCTGGAAAATGATGAAACCGCAGAGCATCTACTTTGTGCCGTGCCCCGCTGGGGAACGAATCAGGTTCTTTGAGTTCGGCAGATCCATACTCTCACCATCTGACCTGAAAGACCACTCACCATACAACCTAATCGGCTTCTTTAATAAGCTGGGTTCATTTGGCCGAGTGTGAATAGGTGTGAGACACAGTAAATAAGGGTTTATTGTGTCTCACACGGTGGAGGGTCGAATAAACCCACTTACTTTAGACCTACATACGTAACTACCTTATGACTTGCTTTGCTCTTATATCTTGTAATGAAATGAATATTTTCTTCCAAGCGTTTTCAACGAACAATTTTGGGTTTTAGGAAAGAAGAAACTGCTTTTCGAATAAATTAAATATACAGTTTTTCCTTGAATGTATTTTATTCAATAGGCGATAAGTAGCTGAAGGGACTAACTTCATAAGTTTACATTACGCAATAACTTTTTTGTGTGAACTTTTCATATTGCCAGTGCTATAGTTCTGGCGTGGAAAACGTGTTTTCATTAGATTAATTTCATATATTTTTTTCAGATTGCCGAAGGTTTCAAACCTATAGAGTATCAATGTATTAAATGTATAAGAAATAAATGAATGTAGAATGTAGGATGATGAAGCAATATTTTGCAAAACAAATTACTTTCACATTCAATTTTTGCATAGAAAAAAATTAAGAACCCAAGATATAAAAAAACGTAAAAACAAGTACCACGCTGTAATTTTGAGATAGTAATTTTCCATAACCAGGCCATATCGTTATATTTGATCAAACTCAACAGATAATTATCATATTTTTCATGAATATTTTATTCAGCTCTAACTAGTTTCAAATTAGATTTTCCTAGAAAATCAATTCAGGACTTTATTCTATGAACATTCAAATATAAACCCAAAATCAATCAGATCACTCTACAGTTAATGGACATTCAGTACTTTATATTATATATACTAATGAAGCTCCACCTTCATACAAGGGTTCGGCAGAATGACGAGAGGCTTGACCATCAAATGATAATTATGAGTTTTAATTGAGCCGAATAAAATTGCAATGTGCAATTATTTTTCCCTGAAGCGGCAAGAGTTCAAAGAGCATCCTTATCTTACTAACTTCCGTTCAGTGGGAAATTATAAACCGAATCCGCTGACCAACTAACCAGCAATCCGGATTACATTACTCTTTAGTCACATTTCAATTCGATGCATTCGCATTAGTGATTCGTAAAACGTATACAGGCCGTTTCTTTTATCATGTGGTAACATTGCTATATTCCAAACCGTAACAGATACGAAGACGATTAAATGGGAAAAAAGGTAACTGTGTTCGGGAACAATACAATGGTCAAAAAAATTTGCGGGGACTCAGGCCCTTCTCGAGTTATACGGGATAAACCAAAAATGCTGTTTTTCGTTTTTTTCGAATGGAATTGTTATTTCGGAGAATATTAAAATGGAAAGGGAAAATATTATTGTATTCGAAGTACACTATGACCATGTAATAATAAATATACGATAAAACGTTTCGTGTCATATCCTCAACTTTTTTTAATAAAGGCTTGTCTTTTATATTACAGATATTGATAAAGCAACAAATTCACAATCCCAGGGTATATCATATTCAATATTTTTATTGCGTTTCATTTGAAATAAGTACTATCATCAGTGACAATCATTTTAAATTACGGTCCTGTCGTTACTTCTTTTGAAAATTGTTTCGATTTCTTCAAAATATGATTCAGACAATCCAATAAATTCGACAGGTAGATACCCCAACACAATGAAAATTCGTACTTTTTCGTTTTGAATTTTTGTATTGCCGTAATCCTTCTTCCAAGGCTTATTTCTCCCTAATCTATTATAATTCGTAATATCTTTATAAATCTCAATCCTGAAAGTAACGAAAATATTAGTTTTTGGTCAAAATTCGATTGTTGTATACTTTGTTGGGATCAAATAGCATCTCAATTCATCTACCATCTTAAACGCGTTGGCTTTGCTTGATTTGTATGGCAGGAAAAATGAATGCGTTGTTGATATCTTTTGAGAACTGTTAGAATGTTTATGAACTTATCAAATATGTATTCAAATGATGAAAGGACTGATATGCTATTCAGATAGGAAAAATCAAATAAAAGTACTCTTTTGGCAAAGAGTATGTATGTTGAGTGTTGAGCTACTCCCGAACAACCAAATGTTTAGATGATTAGAAAGAAATTTGAGGGACTATGGCGCATTTGACAGAAATAATACAAAACAAATAATGTGGTTACTGGAAGTGTGAGGAATCAAATAAATGTTATGGGTAAGCAAATATCACCACATAAAATTGTACACAGTGAAAACATCTTTTTTTTATTTAGGATTGGCCAGTTACAAAAATTATGCTAATCAAGATTGTTCTTTACGAGAAATTGCCCACGAAATGAGGAGAACAAATATAAATGCTACAGGATACGCAAAGTTCATCACCTCAATGAAAGGGATTATGAAAGGAGAGTACGATTTGTGAAGTGGTTAAGACGTAGAAATAGGGAAGTTGGAAATATTTTTAAAAAAACAATACAATTTACCAAAAATGGTTGGTTTAACAGAAATGTCCATAGTAGGAGTAATAATACAAATGAACATTTACATAGGGAAACCAATTTTCAAGAGAGGTTCGGAATTGTGGGAACAAACATCCTTGGTCATTTATTTTACGATGATCATTTGAATAGTGAAATATATCTTCATTTTCTGTTCAATGGATTCGATGGTTACTAAGATGAATTGGCACTGAATATTTGTCATGAAATACAATATTTTCAACAGGACGGCGCTTCTCCCTATAATGCAGCAATAGTAAGGGAACATTCAGATGCAATATTCCCAAGAAAATGAATTGGAAACAATAAAACAATTAACTGGCCATCTCGATTCCCAGATCTTACTCTTTTAGATTTTTTTGTCTGGGGAAACATGAAGGATAAAGTTTTTTCAACACCAAGTACAGATATCGACCATCTCAAACAATAAGTAGTAGATGGATTTATCAGTACTACACCTATAATGCTGGAAAACCACCACAAAAATTGTCAGGACCGACAACTTATGTGCATTCAATTAAAAGATCGTCAATTCGAGTATTTAATGTGGATTGCCATGTAGCTTTGATTTTTCGTATTGGTTCTATTTTTTTCAAAAGTTCATGATAATATACATTGTTTTTCTGTGTTATTTATAATTTATATTTCAACTATAGAATTCGAACGATATTAAAATCACATTGAAGAATGGAAATCTGAACTAGTAAAATTCACCATAAAACATTGTCAGCCACTTTCAAATGAAGGAGATCCTTTTTTGACAGTTCTTATCAACTTAGATAATGCTAATATTTTAATTTATTCATGTGTGAGGTAAGTTTCCATCAATCTCTCTGTACATGAATAAATGAGGTAATTTCCACCTCAAATACGTTCGCTTAGATCTCTAAATGTCTGTCTTTGGTCTGCGCACTGAAATACAGTGAACCAAAAACTATCTGCTGCTCTTAGTTGTTTCTCGTCCCGGAGGATCTAGACCTCTCTAAGGATAAGGACTTTGTTAAGCAGGTTAAAGACATTGTCGCTGCTACACTTGGTACACAATTAGCAATGTGAAAACTCTATATGATCTTCTTTCTTCAGAAAAATGCGAAGAGGGGGTAGTTCTAGTTGAATCGTATTCACTGTCATTAAGTGATAGAAATAACTCAAGAAATTAATTCAAACTGGAAATAACCTTAAATTTAGATTTATTTCACATAAATTCATATTTCTGTCCAATGTACTTACCTCAGAACATCTGCTAACGCTTTATCATGTACTCGTGGAGATTCACCTGAATTATGGCAGGGTTTTGAGAAGAAGGAGCTAACACTCATATACAACATCTAGAAAACATTCAAAATAGATTCATATATAATAAATCAGTGTTATCTACTCCTCAAATCAGCTGCATGCAGAAACTCATATTCTCGATATTCGTCAATACAGGAATGATTCAATGTCAATTACTTACGATCATGATACGTTCGAAAATATATACCTGAAATACTTTTAGTATTCAGGTTCCACCTGAACAGGTGAAACCTGAATTTTTCCGCGATACTTCTTGCTCGCCTAGTGACTTCTTGGCAGCCTATTGGCAGCTATTAGCCGCCCTGCGGGTGTGGAAGGCCTGTAATCCATCACACCTTAGATACGAGACGCGTGTTGTCCCGCTAACGTGATTTTAGCCTTGTGTACCCGCCGTTCAATATTCCAAACTTTATGGCCGGATTTCGTCCTTCCGATTCGGAAAGCGATTGAACGACGCTGTACTCGGTGGTGTCAATTTGCTAGATATCAGCCTCTTTTGTAAGAACACTACGAACCTCTGCATCCAAACAAGCCAGTTCTTGTGGCTTCAAGGACCATGCTATGGTCATCTTTATGTTTATCATTTACATCAATGATCTGTTCTTTCATTTACTTCCAAATAATATAGTGATGTTTGCTGATGATGTAATTCTCATAAACGCGGTTAAAAATATGGAAAACTTGGATATTGTTACTGAACATTGCTTGGAATTGTTTTGGATGATGAACAAAACTGGCCCAGGCACATAGAACAAATTAGTAAGAAAGTATCAAGCTATATTTATCTGATGCGACAACTAAAAAAAGTTGTTAACATTAACACTCTGCTCTCTGCGTACTACTAATTAATACATTCTCAGATCACTTATGGGATTCTTCTGAAGGGAACACAAGTTATGCTCTGAAAATATTCGTTCTATAGAAAAACACAATGAGGATAATCAATATTACTGGATTTTTTCCCAACACCAAATCGCTATTTTTAACACCTCGACAAGTGTTTCAATCACCAAGTGATCATCTTCAAGAGGAAGATTAAACTAGAAACAATCGCGAAGCTAACGCAATTTATGCTGTATAGATATACCCTACAGGTGAACCACCCATACAGGTATACTACCATAAATTAATTTTACAATTTTGCCTTATCTACCATCCATACAGGTAGGTATACCACCCTAAATTAATTTTACAATTTTGCCTTATCTATTATTTTACAATATATGTTTATCACACCGTCAAGAAATTGTAGTTGTCCCTTATTTTCTAACACATACGTGAATTTTGTTGATGGACATCTATTATTCATCTATTAACAAAGTCTTCAATATTCGATTTTTTGGTATCGAATATCGCGAAAATATCGTCCACATACCTTAGCCAAAACCTAGGAAAATACTTCGACTGTTCTTTGGTTTCCATTTCGAATATGTTCATGAACAGGTCTGCCAGGAAGGGGGACAAAGGTTTTGGACAAGGGGTTTCCCATGGCCGTTCATAAAAGCAACCTTCTACCTGGAACCGATTTTGTTTCATACACAAATCAGTAAGAGAAACGAATTCATCGATTGAAATTATTTTTCTCAGTAATTCC
>WOGN01008873.1:0-11076 GCA_015342105.1 Leptinotarsa texana
ATATATGCTGAGTAAGGCAGTTTCATCCAAACAGGATTTCAGCTGTTTTATGGCATAATATGCTCTATTTAACTTAGCACATATATAGTCCACCTGCATTTCCCAATTTAGATTGGCGTCTAGGAACGTCCCTAAAAATTTTATTTCTTCAGAAGTTTTAATGTCATAACTAGAGTGTCGACCAATTGGAATATTTCTTCTGAAGTGAAAGTTAACACTGATCGATTTAGAAGTATTTAGAATGAGCTTATTTCTTTGGCACCAGGTACTGAACTGATCAATAATATGTTCAGATTTGCTGATGAGTTGCTCAGCATTATTGCCTGCTAAATGTTTCTGAAAGTGTACTTATATGCTATTTTTAAGAAAAATCAAGAATTATAAATCCTCCTACATAATGGAGTGTCTATTCAATGTTAGAAAGTACATTGAATATTAAAAATGGCTTTTTATGATATGAGCATTGAGTTTTATTCTGTAACTGAAGTTTGCGTAACGAGCGTAGCGAGTTGAGCAATTTTACGAACAAAATAAAACTCACTTTCAACACAAATATCATACAAAGTGAAGTGAAGAGACATTGTGTGTTCCTGACGATATTGAAGAGGCTGCAAAAAGAGTTACAAAAAAAATCGTATCAGCAGTACGACATCGCATATTCTAATTTTCTTAGCTGTTGTAAACTTAAAAAGTCGAAGGAAATTTCAGCGAAACTGTCTTCTTAGCCTATCTAGAAGAGAAATCAAAACTATGGAACTCGCCAACTTTGTGGAGCAAGTTTCTAATGATAAAGTCGAATGCGCTGGTTGAAAATGATGTTAACATAAGGAAATATTTCAAGGTAATAGAATTCTTAAAGCTGAATAATGTAAGTTACAGGCCCAAAAATAAAAAACTCTTACGTTTGAACAAGTCCAGATGAAAGATATTTGATGATAAAAGTTTCTACTATTTTCGGAATATATAGGGCTTGCCGGCATGACATAGAAGACATTAAAATAATGGATAAATCATTGTTCCTGATTCCAAATACGGAAACAAAAATAGGTTGTTCTTTCTGCATTGTTGGAAAAAACATTGATTATTTTAATAAATAGGTTTTTTTTTCTGAAATACTCAAATTATAAATGCAGTGCCGACCCATTTGGTAGAAGCAGGTTTGGGAAAATGCCCTCTACCTTTGCTGAGTTTCTGAACCTCCTGGAACCGAAGTAATATAAAGGTCACTGTTTCAGAAGGTCATCTGCTTCTTTGCTAGCAAAATCAGGAGAAAATATAACGGAAATTAAGATGCACGGAGGATAGAAGTCTGCAACAGTAGTTGAGAGTTACATCGATCAATCTATTTCTTGTGAAAAAGCTATTGCTGAAAGTGAGTAAATAAACAAACCACTTGAGGAAGCTACTGTGCTACCTCGTGTTTTCCTTCCCTTTGGAAACATGCACTTGTGATTCCCTTAGCCAAGTGTAACTCTCCGACACATTACTCTGATCTCAGGCCTGTTAGTATTTTACCTTCCCTATCTAAAACGCTTGAACTGATTCTCAAAGATCAGTTGATTGAATTCATTACTTCGTACAATATCATAACTAGCGTTCAGTCTGGGTTTCGTTTTCAACATAGTACGACTTCCGCACTCCTCTCCATAACGGATGATATTTTCAAAGCAACCAATAAAAATTATGCTACATCCGTTTTTATTACACTTTAGTGAAGCTTTTGATACCTTAGACCGCGGTCTTTTACGCAATAAACTAAATCACTTTAGTTTGGATAAATGTGCCGTAGATCTTATGGAAAGTTTTTTGGAACACCGAACTCAGTGTCAGCCTTGATCACCTAAAATCTGCAGTTCTGAATAACAAATTAGGAGTTCCACAAGGTTCCATTCTTGGACCTCTCTTATTCAACATCCATATCTCAGATTCTTACAAATGTATTAAATTTTGCAACATCCATCACTATGCTGATGACACTCAAATTTACTTTTTTTTTCTGGAAGGCAACCTGGAAGCACAAAAACTGGTAAATAGAGATCTCAATTCACTGTATAACGTCTCGTGCGCACATAACTTGAAATTGAATGCTAAAAAATCATCATATATGTTATTTGGACCCAAATCTAAAATGAGCCTGATTTCCAACCTCATCAAGATCCACATAAATTATGTTGCCTTGTCTTTCACTTCTGAATGAAAAAACTTGGGTTTGTGGATTGACTCCGATTTGAGATTTCCTCAACATATCAGTCATCTTTGTAAAACTCTTATAACATTCTCAGCCAAATTTTTCCGAATAGAGATATTCTTTCTACACAACTCAAACTTAAGCTTTGCAAAACTTAATTTTTTTCTAAATTATCATATTGCGATTGCATATATGGACCTGCACTTACTCAATACGACTCTCTTCGCTTCCAAAGAATTCAAAACTCTTGTTTGAGATTTTCCTTCGGTATACGTAAATTTGATCAGTAGTAGGTTTGATGACTCCGGATGGTTAATACTTGAAAAACTGCGCACTCTACACATCCTCACAAATACACATAGATTACTATTAACAAATAAACCTGATTATTTATATAATAGACTTGTTAATTTTTCCCAGACTAACAACTATTATACTCGAAATGGCTCTGTTTTGGTCATTCCCAAACACAACTCGACACTTTTTACTCGTAGTTTTTCCTATATTTCCGCTAAACTGTATAAGTTGCCCAGTGACTTCAGACTTTACACGATGATGACATTTAAAAAACGCTTGAAACTTTTGCCTAAATCCTGGTAATTGGTGTTCTGTATGTCGATTTTTGCATAAACCTTATTATTATTCATTTTAATCAAGCTTTTTTTATTGTGTTTATTATTGTATTGGTTGATCCATCTTGTTATTATCCTAGTTTTTTATTGTATACTTTTGTGAGGTTGATTTGAAAAAATAACTTATGCTGATAATCCGCCTGTTCATCTAATTTATTTTTGATGAATAGAGTCGATTTATTATTATTATCATTATTTTTATCAAACATGTTGTGATATATTTTTCAAATAAAGTTTTTGGAAATTGAATCTTAAGGTGTAGTTTTTGAAGAATGGGTCTTCATCAATTAACGGTTGAATCAATGAGAAAAATAATATTTCATGTTCATTTTGTGAATTATTTTGGTTGTGAAAAAAGTAAACAATAATGCATCAATAGAGATGCAGAAATGTCGATTTTTCTAACAGTTGTATAAAAAATAAAATTTCAAATTTTCAAAAATATTAAAAAAATTGCTAGTTTTTCCAATCTTTACTATCTACCAAATATCAGTTTTTTTTCGAAATAAAACTGTGAGTGGAAATTTTTCTGAAAATTTCAAAAGAAGGAAGGAGCAAAATTATTCTGAATACAAGTTGAAGTTCGTATACAAAATTTTGAAATTGTAAAATGAGACTTGAAGCAGCATACACGAAATGTCTAATGTTTCACGATACTTTATTGCAGATTCCTTTTCTTCAAAGTATAACCATATTGAATGTGTTTTTTCTAAAAAATCCAAACTGAAATCTGATCACATGTGGTGCAAAATTTCATTGCTCTTATGATCAAGACAAAGGAATAACAATTTATTTGATAATATCTACATCGAATGTGAAATTAATTCACGTCCAACTTTATAAGTTATTAATTAGTACACTATTGAATATCGCAAATTCGGACCTGATCTGTGTGAAATGTTGTAAACCAATAAACGGAAAAACAAATAAAATGAATACTGGATAAAGTGTTGAAATTATTGACAATCTCACACAATCATCTCTGTTTCTCCGTATTGGTAAGTCCTAGGAAGCTAACATTTGATGTATAGGTGCTTCTTAGGTCTAAGATGCGCAATAATAAAGAAATTTCAAATATTCCAACTGAGGTGCCCTCCGTGAGGGTAAAAGTAGCACGTTTACACATGAAAATTACCTTCCTATTAGTCAGTGGGCTATGCTTGAAGACTGGCAGTGAACAAATCTACAGATTTGAAAATTACCTTTTCATCACTGTTTCTCCGCACTGCTGTATTTTTGAAGGCTATATAGGTTCGTTTCATGTTGTACATGTGCAATAAGAAAATATTTCTTATTATTTCAACTGGAGCACCAGCTGCGGGAAAAAAGGCTTATTCATAAAATGAAGTCATATTTTCATTACTGTTTCTTCATACCGGATATGAGGATTTTCAAATATTCCAACTGGGGCGCCATCAGCGGGGTAAAAGGCTCGTTCATCATATAAAATTTTACTGTAAAAGCGCCTCAGCAACTTCTGGACCACTTGTAAAATTGTTTCTACTCTTCTAGCCCCTGTAGCCTTCCATGGTGCCTCGTTGAATTCATTAAAGTTGCGTTAAAATGAAATTAATCTACATAAAGCTGATTATTACTCCATTGAACTATCTTGACCTTGTTTACCAAGTACTATACATAACTTATTTGTATTAAACTGTCCGGACTCCAGTTTGACAGCAACGTTCAATAATATCAAGAGTACAGAGTATTTCAGTGAACTTCAAAATAGTGTTAGAAAATATGACATTGTTGATGAAGGATCGATGGTATTCAGTAAAGAAAACCTTTCAGACTGCGGACTGTTGCCTAAAGTTTTGAAACACTTTTGCGCACCTAATCAAAACTATGTGACCCACGTCGAGTGTTTGAAGTATACAAGTGAAGATAAAACATATACTTGGTCCTAATACAGACCCAGTATATCTTATAAATGTAATTTGATTCATTTATTTTCTCCATCAGAAAGATGAACAATTTTTTCATCCATCCCACCCCAGCCAGGTCGGGGTACACCGTGAAGGGTGACACTGATGTCTGAGGACTTCATGCCGCCAACATCTCAGTCATGAACCCATTTGTCCTTCTTCGACAAAAATTAGTCCAAAGGGTCACGGAACTGGGCTCCAACCTGAACAAATTCAAGACGAAGTGCAGGATTCATTTATGTTTTTAAACAGATGAATCTGTGACAAATAATTCAAAGATATTCAATTCTTGGAGTAGCTATCAAAAAGGCCATGATTATTTACATATTTTCTTCATATCATTTACCTACATAGCAATATTATTAAAAACATTTGTAATTTATTAAAAATATGAAACAAAATTCAAATTAATCACTCTTTCTCCATGCCCTCGCTGGGTGAATTTATATTAAGTATCGGCATTACACCCGTGCGGAGCCGGGGCGCTTGCTACTCCTGAACATAACAAAATTCAAAAACCAAAGCATATCAAATGATGTTGGATCAAAGTATTTGTTATCTGAAATGAAAATAAATCAATGAATGTGAAATATCAATTATTTGCAAACAATATTCATTTGAAAATAAAATTCACCAAATTCTGACTTCAAATTCGGGATTCCATTATTTTTTTTCAATATTATTCGTGAGCTTCTTATGCTTCAATAACAAACATTTCAAATATGATGCGATATCTTCAAAATGAATTTAGTACCAATACAATCAACAACTTTGAAATTTGAAATAGAAATTGCTTTCTGCAGAATTTGAATAATCAAATTCTCAATATATTCGCATTTTACAATTTGCAAACACCTTTGTGATATTAAACTGCACTGGGGTGGAATAAATTTTCATGCTTTTTCCCAGAACTTTTCGAGAAAAGTTGTCATTTGTTTGAATTCAAAAAGGAGAAATATTCATTTTACAAGAAAAACTGATTGAAGGAAAGTCTGATATTGTTTGGAACTTCTCTACTTCAGAACAATGCACTTTATTGAACAGTAGCAGTCCATCAAGTCGGGCGGTGGAAAACTTTTTGAAAGAAAATTTCGAACCGTAAAACTATATTGTTAGCTGCGTTATGATGTCACGTTAGTGGTACGGCAAGATGGAGAAGAGGCACTAAACTATTATATCTGAAGTCTCTACATCCAAAAACCCAATTCACAATGGAACGAGAAACCCAAGAAACTCTAGCCTTCTTGGATATTCTTGTGGACAGATATGAAGATGGTACATTGGGTCACATATTGTATAGGAAAGCATGACACCGACATGTACCTGAATAAAAATTCTAACCTCCTGCCAGAACAAAAGAGGGGAGTAATCAAAAAATTGGTTGAGAATGCACGACATATTCGTGAACCTGGGACTCTTTCTGAGCAAATGAATACCGTAAAAATTCTTTCAAAGGGAATTGATACAGTGAAGCGAGCCATATGGTGAACGAGAAAAATACTTCTGCTAGGCCCTTCAAAGAAAAAGCTATCTTTTCCTATGTTGAATATGTTACAAACCGGATTGGGAGAGACACATGATGTGAAACCAATATTTAGGCCAACGAAAACTATCAGAAAAAGTCTAAGGTTAGCTAGGGATCCCAGGGAGTATTTAGCAACACCGTATCCCTTGTAGCTGAGGGTCGGTCTATATTGAAATCACGAAATGAAGTATAGGTACCCGTCTCTCTGAAGACAAGAGAAAGTGTACTGGTACAATCTGTAGCTGAACATACTCTAAATAAAGTATTCACATTATCTCATTCGAAGATACTCTAATACTGGTTAAAACTCAAAATTACCATCCAAGAATATACACGGTATTCCAAAGTGAGTCGGCACCTTTGCTAACTCAGTTATTATTCATGCTACGAATTCGGTTGAATGGACAAACTAATAGCATGTCGGGTTTTGAAAATATGTCATATAATGATGTTTTCTACATGGAACACCATATATTTATGCATTTCAATTCATAGAACATTCTCAATAACAAAGCTCATATCACCTTCCTTAATGAAGTTGAAAATGAGCGACTTATAAGGAAAATATTTCTTTCTTTCACTAGTTCAAAAAATGTATTTGTTGTGGCGAATGAAGAGCTATAAAATATCAAGAAAATATTCAAAAACACAGACTTCACATAACACTTCACATAACAACATGTTTCTTTCAACACGATTCGGCCATCAGTTCTATTAATTATGGTTTAAATGAAATATGTAGGTGTCATGTCTGGTGAAGCAGGAGACCAATTAACAGGACCATTTGTAGCAATCCATTTGTTTGCAAATTAGTCTCGCAACATTCTTTATACGCCACTTAAATAAGTGCTGGTGCTCCATCCTGATGAAAATAGGTCATCTGATGAGCCTCCAGATCAATATCATCGAAAAACTGTTTTAACATTCTTGATAATGAATGAATGTAACGGAGTCTGTTAAAAAAATCATGACAGGAAAATGGACTGATATTTCTGCTTCTAAATAGACCACACCAAACATTGTTACTAAATCGTCTTTGAGGATGGTGAGAATGGACTAGAAATTTTTTAGGTCTACTCCAATAACTAAAATTCTTTTTTTTTTCTATCCGCAATAATATTACGCTCAAGTATTTTCAGTTCTGTAAAAAATCTGCTTTAATGTTATCATTATAGCAGGCATATTTCGATTCACAAAATAAATACGGCTAGTGGAATGGCTTCAGGATGGATATTATCGTTTTGTAATTTATTACCACGAGTTCAAATCTTAGCGATTTGTTTTCTATTTGCTGTCAGTTACAAAATATGGTAATTCGTATAAGTAACACAATTGGATGTTTGAACAATCATGAAGTTTTATTTGCCAAAACAAAAAAATTTTTTGTACTAGTGAAATGAATGAATAGTTTCACATAAGTCGCTCATTTTCTAATCTGGAAAGAAATGTGATTTAGGCTTCGTTGTTGAGAATGTTATTAGGTATCGAAATGCATGAGAAATGATGGGGTGTTCCATTTGAAAAAGTATCATTTCATAATCTTTTCAGAGAATGCGACTGTCAATATTTTTTGAGTTTTCGGCATCCAGAAGGCCATTGACAATGGTACTAGTTTGTCCATTTAACCAAAATCGTAGCATCAGAAGTAACGGAGTTGGCAATGATGGCTATTTGATTTGGAACATCCTGTATGAGGCCATAGAAATTCAGAAACAAAGGCATAATTTCAATAGAAAAGAAGAGTCAATGGATATTAATTGAATCTGGCTTCCTGTATCTAATGATACACAAACAAGGCCAGGTAATCTAAATAAGAGAAACCAATAATGATAATATGAAACCAAAATCGAATACCAGCCACGGGAACAACCACTCGAGCAGCAACTCGGGCATTGCGACCGTTACTACATCGACTTCGAGTCTAACGCAGTAGTAGACGAAACATCAGACATAAAAACCTGCAGACAAAGCTAGATATAAGTTCCGAAAATATCATTTGTGTACAACTGGGATACTAAAATATATAGTTTTTGAAATAGTGGCAATATTCAGAATATGTGGAGATGTACGAGAACTAATTCACAAAAAAACACGAAAACTGATTTTTATTTCGTTGAAGAGATGTACGAAAACTATGAGGAAACTCTGACAACGATTCCTGTCTAATTTGAACTGTAATATCTCAGTGATAACAAAATGCGCACTATTTCAATCAGTGCACTTTTGCCAACGTAACACAAGTCAAATAATTACGTCAGTATTGAAATACTGTGCTCGGGATTCCATGAAGTCGACGAAGGCAGTGTTTGTTTGATCCTGATTGGCGAAGGTTCTACCGGTGAGAAAGTTATTAAAGTGTTTGGAAAGATGGTAGTCGGTTGGCAAGAGGTTTGAGGAGTATGTTTAATGTTTGGACGGTGACGTCAACGGTTGAATCCGTATTTCTCCCGACCCGAAGTAGAACAACCATCAAACGCCCCGCGATTCGATGTAATCCGTTGTAACTGCCTACACTGGACCCGATAGGTGAACAGTTGAAGTTGTTTTTTGGGAACAATTATGAGTGACTCTGAAGATGATTTTTTGTGGTAGCTTGAACAAGAAGAGAATGTTCTCCTTGATAGGAGACGTAGTAGAATGGTATATGGGTGCATCAGTTTGATGATGATGAATATGAAGGAAAATATTTCAAAACTTCCCTAGTCATAAGAAACTACCCGGATAAATTTAAGGACTAGGTACCATCGTATGACTATGGAAACGTTCAACTATATTCTTGAAGGCTTAAAAAACGATATAGCTGGCCAGTCTAACTTCAGAGCATGCATCAGCTTTTTTATCAGTAATTGGTCCATAGTTTAGGCTTAATATCACGATTATGGCAATCCTTGTTTTGCTGCTCCCACAAGCGAGGCTCATCTCTCACAAGAATTATCAAACACTCTTTATCAATTTGGTTATTTACCACATCGTCGGAATGAATGATTTGACTAATCTTCGGTAAGAAATCGGTAGTGATCGTTTATCGGCGTATCGGACTACCCTTTTCAATGAAGGCACCTACTGTGAAACAATGAAAAGTGTTTGTTTTTTTTTTCCGATGTCGTCCGATGGCCGTCCTACATCGGGTCGGGAGAAATACGGATTCAATATAGGTGCAGCCTTATGGTGGAGCAGAATTGGAACTCATCTGTCGGCTGCTGCCGACTCCATTTTTGGTATATTCCGTCGATTTCCCCACAATAAAAATTGGCTGTGATGGTTTGACCCGGTTACAGAAACTTATAGTGTATCACATCAGCCGCTGACCACCATACAGTAACCATGGTTTTTGGCTGAGTTTTTTCTTTTGAGAAATGCCTGGCTGTCTCATTGCTGTCCAGTCACAGTCCTGAACGTCTCCTGTTGTCGTGGATGATCAAATTTTCATCACACGTGACGAACCAAAAAGGAATCATATTGGTTGCACGAAAACAAAGAAGAGCATACCTCAAAACGCTACCCACATTTCGAGTTTTCTGACCTTTCCAGTACGTTAAACCATCATAAACTGAATAGAAGTTGATGCCCCACTTCTCGGCCATCCGACATACCGCTTTATTATGGGTCAGGTCCACCTGCGCCTTCAAATTATTGTCCTGGATTACTGTATGTCGGCCGCTTCGGATCTCATATTCGAGGCAAAAACCTCCGGAACGAACCAATGTTCAACGGTGCGTCCATCAACTCCATCATTACCAAATGTCTGCTTAGTTTTTTGTAGCTGTTTTGGCAACGCTCTGGTTCAATTCGCATCCGTAGAGGAAAATTGTCCGAGAATCGCTCAACGACATTACATAGTGATGAGCTAAGAGGAGGAAAAAACTGAAATTTGGGAAAAAGAACAGCAATGATCAGTAGGTATATACCACGACACAGTAGAATAAATTTTTATTGAGATATAGGACTACAAAAACAAATGGCATTGGAACCCACGAAATACTGAAGCATCCTAATATTTTATCATCAATACGCTGAGCTTATTACACTATAAACGCAATTTTTTGTTTAATCAGTCCTGTTAGCTTTTGTTAAATCAGTCCTGTTAGCTTTTGTTACCGTCTTTTTGGGTATATAGCCTATCACAATCTGGAAAATGAATCAAGCTAAATTTGGGATGAGACTCCAAAGAAAAATATCGAACAGGTATGGATCCCATCCCATATAGGCATTCCTGGTGACGAAAAGGCCGAGGTGGCTGCAAAAGAGACTATTGCAGACCCTTCTGCCAAAATTATTTCAAAAATACCATATACAGACATGAAGCCCGTTATTAAAACGCTTTTTTCCGCTTTAGTGGTTCAGTGGGAGATGCCCGTTTGACGGGATTTTGGGCATTTTTCGCTTGATTATGGGTTTCCGTAAGTTGTATATCTCTATGAAGCAGGTTCTGATGTTGTACCTGGAACCTAGGGCAACATCAGAATTGGTTTCAGATCCGGTAACACTATCCGTAGCAGTCTTACGAAAGCCAGGCCATCAAACGCGGACTACGATTCCAAGAATTGCATTTACCGAATACCCGTGAGTGCGGAAAATCCTATATTGGTGAAACTAAGAGGCCATTGATTGTTCGCTTTGCTGAGCACAAGAAACACAGACAGCGAGGGGAAACCAGTAAATCAGGAATAGCAGAACATGTTTGGACCCATCAACACAACATCGAGTGATCCCAAGCTGAGATCATACACAGAGAGGAACATTGGTTTAGGAGAAAATTCAAGGAAGCCGCATACATGCTGTCCAACAACGTATTCAGCCAAGCTA
>WOGN01008875.1:0-11075 GCA_015342105.1 Leptinotarsa texana
TCTTCAGCAAAGCAATACTTTGGATTCTTTTTTTTTTCAATAAGTCTTTGATATTCAATAAAGAGAGATATGAAGACAATATGGATCCCTGAGGAACAACAGCGTGTATAATGAAAGTATTCGAGATATATTCATCAATCGCCACTTGAAGGAAATGTTCTTTCAGGAAGCTGAAGAACCATACTCAAAAATGGCCCAACAAGCCATAGCATCGAAGCTTGACCAACAAACGTTCATGACGCACGTTCAAAGGCCTTAGAAGTATCAAGTGCAACAGCTCTTGACTGTCCATGTGTCTCGATTGCGTTATTCCAATTATGAGTGACACGATAGATGGTCGCTTGTTGTTTACGAAAGCCATAATGACGATCGAAACAAATGTAAAAGACTTTCAAATATTCATGAAAATGAAGCTTTACCGCTTTCTCAATAATTTTTTATATCACTGATAGCAAAGCGAATAGGCTGAACGCAAGTAATATTCCAAAAAGAAGGAAAATCCTTTTCTGCAAAATACTAGTGTTAGTTCATTGGCTCACTTTTCAAGTACGATGACGGGTAATTCATCAAGACCAGATGCCTTGTTGATATTGCGATGTTTCAAAATTCATCTGAGTAGACTTTGTCGAAAATCAATTTTCGGCTTCGTGGACTCTCATGTGGGAATAGGGGGTGGGGTCTTTCCCAGAAAAACGACTGTGGAGTGGGATGCAAATTTTTCAGCTAGTAGATTTTTTTTTGTAACTGTTGCAATTGAACCATCTGCTTATGTTAGTGGTGGAATTATGAATTTTGTGAAGTTTGGATTAAGAACTATATCACATATATTACAGATTATTTGTTCCTCACGAGATGAAAGGAAATCGTGCGATAATTTGGGATTTACAATATATAGTATGCAGAGAATAACCTGTTGTTTTCAAGTTTCTAGTTGTTTTCTAGTGTGTCCAGGATTCCACTGATGGCTTCATTTGGATTACTAGCAATTCTGTAACTATTTCTTCTGTCACTCGTCTATGATCCTATGTTTCACATATCTTTTCGTATCTAACAGATTTGTTTTAACGATTATTCTTGACCTATGATCGTCTATCGCTTCCTTCGCTGCAATATCTGTTTTATCATTACCAGTGATTTCTATATGGAATGGTGGATTTCCTAAATTGAATTGAAAAAAACCTTTTAATATATGGAATGTGTTTGTTCTGTGACAGTTTTTGATGAGATAATTTATGTGAGATTTTAAATTCCATTTAGGATCGAAGATCATTCCAAGAAATTTATTCCGTTAGCATGATCCACCTCTTTGCCATATAGTTGTATAGTTAGTAGATCTGATGTGTGTTTTTGAAACGACTAATTACTTCCTTTTTTCTGAATAGAAAGTGACAAGAACTCTTACTGTCGTAGGTACTGTTGGAGTATCGTCCTCATCGTTTCAATATTTTTCCTTTCGATGAATAGAAGTAAATTATTAGTGTGAAGTCGTGTTTTTACTAATGGTTCGACATGTTCCATTATCTGGTTAATTGCCGTAGTAAATAATATCACGCTAATAATGGAACCTTGTGGTCTACCGTTTTCTTCTGTTGATTTGATTCGATTTGATAGCTAGAGCTATCGAAGTTCATGATAAATCATAGAGATCATTGATATAGATATGACATTAACAATATTATATCGATATCGCTATTTCTCTAAACTAGAAATATTCCAGTGTTTGAAGAAGACCACGTCAAGTAGGGTAGCCTGTGATATCTCCCCCATAGAATGTTGAACGATATTCAGAGTAGATGTCCGTGTGAAACTCAGAAAACCTTCACATGAAGAGTGACCTGTATTCCATAACCCCATTCTTTCTCAATAGGGAGAATTTTCATAATGATTTTTATTTAAAACTCGTTTTGCTAAACGGTGGGTAACCCTACTGTAATATGAAAGATATTGTGGAATAGTTTAATGCACCAGTAACTGATCAAGCTACCCTGTTGCGAAACGCATTTAAAAAGAAATTTATTGTGAAAATTATCTGATGGTTATCATGAATAGTATTATAAATTTTCATCAAGTAATGGGTCGAAGTATTCATAACAGTCAGTTTGCAGAGAAATATCTAGTTATTATTTTTAATTAAAACTCACCTGGTACGCTCGCTTTGTAGAGGTTTAATACAAAGCCAGACTATTCTCATGGACATATCGAAGAATCTCTGAAAAAACATTTAGGGAAAGATCAAAATACGAATCCACTAGACAAGTGATAATTGTTAGAGCAATGGTGATGGTAATTTCTAGTAATAAATGAAACTTCCACAGTAATAAAAATAATAAAGAACAAACAATGTGTACTGGTATAGCAAATAATGTGGAACAATAACAAATTGAGAAATAAACAATATTCTAATTAGAACACCTAATACGTGCCAGGACAGCTCTTTTCGATGTATGCCGATCTTATGTTATTAAAACATGTAATTGAAACAAGGTAGATCAATTTGAGTTATTCTCAATAGAGGAAGTTTTTCTAGGAAGTCGTTTCATTCCGTTCCTTATAAATGAACCTGAAGTGAGTTTATTAAATATATTTCTCCAGAGGAGGTATTTGAAATGTCTACCAGTTTCTCCTACACACGGCGATACCTTTTATGAATTACTTAGTTCAATAGAAGTGAGAGAAGCAAAATTTTGCATCACTGCCGGTTCCAATTCGTATCTAGAATTGATCAACAATTTGAAAAGAAAATAAGATTTTTGAATATTCTCCAGAGGTGAACATCCATAGGCGTTAGGTCCGGTAATATAGCCATCGGTCAACGATTGGGTTTGGTTGGCTATCCAATAATTACCAAAACTCACAGACAAAAAATTGGTGACAATTGCAAGGTTGTGAGGCGAAGCCACAACTTATTGAAGGAACATTTTTCTGAGCTCCATTGATAGCAATTCGTCAAAAAGAGGTTGCCTTAAAATTTTTAAAAATTCCGGAGATGTAAGAGTGCATTTATAAATAAAACGACTGATAATTTTAACTCTAAAAACACCTGACCAAATACTAAATCAAGTCTTTTTGCACCACAATAGAATGCAGAATTTGTTGGGCTCAAGTATAAGAATTGTAGTGGTTAAAAACACCGGCACTGCTCACACAAGCTTCGTCTGTCCAAATACAATTCAACGAAAAATTTCTCACTTAGTTACACCTTTCCAGGAACCACTGGCAAAAAGGAATGCGGCATTAAAAATCTCCTGGTCTGAGTTGATGAACTCTTCTGGTCCTGTATGACTTGAATTTGTGTTTTTTTTTCAAAATTCTTGTAACTTTATTTCTTGGTAGGCCTGTCGCGTATTTCTGATATGTGCCGCACTCAGTGGAATCAAATGAACAAAGTTACTTTAACACCATCCGTGAGACTATCTATGAAAGGAAGACAAATCTCCAACCTTTCTTCGATGCTTCAGACTGTCAAGGTTGCAAGTGATGATCCTGGCGGATGACTCTCTTCTGGATACAATCCAGCAGTTTCAAATTATGCTTGGGGTAGAGCTCCATACATGAGAACAATACTCAAAAAAAGGTTTGATCTGACCATCAAAAGTTGCTGAGGTGTATACAGTTTTCTGGTTTGAACGAGTGTTCCAAGCTTTCAAAGAACATTCATGCCAGCATGAATGTTCCAAGATATATTGGTATTCAATTCAACCCCCCAACAAACTCATCGAATCAGATAGCAAAATTGTCTGTCCTGAATGTCCTATCAGATTTACTTTTCTGGAAAGTGATGCTAGTTGGACAATAAATGAAATTATGCATATTAACAACAGTCACAAAACAGTATTTCATCAGGTCGGACTTCCATTTCACATTCAAAAAAACAATTTTAAAATTAATGGGATTAACCGTAAATAACAATTTTATTAAACCAAAACTGAAATTACAAAGAATTAACATACAAGCTACAACCAAACAAATATAATTGAAATATTAATAAAAGCTGAAAAATAAATATTGAAAATTAATAACAAAAATAAAAATAAATGAAAAAAAAATTAAAGATTCCAACCAAGTTATGTCACGACGTTTTGATTGTTAGTATCCACAATCCTCTTCGGGTGATAACTGGACTTATTCCTCCGAAATCTGACTTTTTATATGGCCGCTCAAGTGATTTCACCTATCCCCTCACTTTTTCCGCTTCATTGGTTTTCAGCGGGAGATGACCGTTTGGAGGGAATTGGTCGTTTTCCCGCCAAACGGCCATCACTTGCTAAACACCAATGAAGCGGGAGATGGCCGTTTGACAGGAATTGGTCGTTTTCCCGCCAAACGGCCATCTCCCGCTAAACATCAATGAAGCGGAAAAAGTGAAGGGGGGATAGGTGAAAGCAGTCGAGCGACTATATAAATAGTCAGATCTCGGAGGAATAAGTCTAGTTATCACCCGAAGACGATTGTGGATACTAACAATCGAAACGTCGTAACATAACTTTGTTTGAAATCTTTCAATTTTTTTCAGTTTGTTTTCATTTTTCTCAATAATAATTTTTAATCTTTATTTTTCATCTTTTATTAATATTTAAATTTTATTTGCTTGGTTGTAGCTTGTATGTTAATTCTTTGTAATTTCAGCTTTTTGTTTAATAAAATTGTTATTTGTGGTTGATCCTATTAATTTTCTAATTGTTTTTTTCCAGTGTTTTCAAATCAATTTATATTAGATTAGACAATGGAAGTCCGAACTGATGAAATACACCACGAAACATTGTCAACCACCTTCAAACAAAAGTCACAAAACCGGCTAAGGTGAAACTGAGTCTCAGCATTCTGAGAAAAATTTGCACCCTTATATCTCCAATCCAATTTATCCAACATACAGCTACGACTTGCCTCATGCGTTACTGATCTAGACTGAATAGACCTCAATTCTTCAGGAGGAGCCAATACTGAGAGTTAGTTTCCAAATGGATGAGAACTACCTTCGGGTTCTTGAGTTATGGCAGACCTAGAACACAGATGTGTATATAGGTTCGAACGTAACTCAGACAGAAATCTACTATTGTATCTGAGCTGTATTCTTTGCTACACTAGTCTGAAAAGTGATGAAACAGAATTCCTCACCACTTCAGGCCGTATCTTCGACAATGCTTCAGATTTGACCAAACACACAACTAAATATGCTTCGGAATATGTGATATTTCAGTTTTCAGATTGAAGCAGGGATGATCTACGTTATCGATGAGTCCTACCTAATAGTTTTGGCGTTTGAATCATCTTATGGAGAGTTTCGGAAGATAGTGCGAAACGTGCTATCTTGGTTTGTTAGATGTACTGGCTTTCCGCGAACCGATTCAGACTCTCAATTGTTGACCAGAATCTGGACGAACAGTCACGAAATTAATCGCCTCCGTTAAGAAATGAGTTTTTATTGTAACTTGACCATGAATATTAATACGATATATGAAAATTCGAATTGTACCGTTGAAGTAATTATTATTTTGCATAAGATATTCTACAACATTAGTAAATAACTTACGAAAAAATTCTAAACTTCCCTTTTTTCAAAGACTACTTTGAGCAGTAGTATTCTATGAAAATTCATGAAAATATAGAATAAAGAACTAGTTCAGTGATATGTCTCTAGAAAATTAACAGTAATTGCCAAATACATGTTTTTCATTAAATATGCATTATCATGCTCAGGCCACTTTTATCCTGATACCAGTCTGGTACTTCCATTCCATAGAGAAATAATCATTCATTATTCCAAGTTGACACCTCATTTGGAATGTATTTGAAAAATATCCCAGATAGAAAATGATTTGAGTCACAGTAGATGTTGCCTTTGATTAGAGCATGAATTATACATAATTAATTATCTGAGATTTTTTAGACATTTATCTTCAATACACTACGAAGTAACTTCGGATCTCATGAATATTTCTGTTTTCGAAATCTGTTGGAATAACTTCAACAAATACTGAAAACCCATCATCCGATTTCACCTTGTTTACATTTGTAATCAGAATATCCTATTAATCATGTTCACAAATGTTTGTATCGTTCCTTAGAACCTCAATTTCCACCTGCATTTTAATCAAACTGGGTATTTAATTATGTATTTATTCCAACCCGTATGTACGCTTCACCATACTCTGGAATTGAAATGTAAAATTCATACAGATAAGTCTGTTAGCCAATATCGAGAGTTTTGTGTAATGAATGGAAAATTACAATTCAATTTGATTTCTGTAAGAATATTGTTAACGGAAAGGAAAAATTGTAAGAAGTATGTCGTTGATCGAACATTCATCCAATTAAATTATTTGAAAAAGCAATTTCTGAACAGAAGGTTTTTTTAACAGATTGTAAACAGATTCAATGTATAATTTAGGCGATACCAATGCCGGAATCGATTTTAGAACGGGCGCACTTGCATGCCAGTTTCGGACTATTTGACTTCTCGTCAGTGCAAGATAGTGTCCTACATCCACATGAAGTCGATGATTTGCCATAATTGAAAATTAAATCCTTTCAGAATAGCATACTTCGAACAAATCTGGAGGAAATGACAAGCAATATATCTGCCATCGCCCCCTCAGCCTATAAACGAGCTACTAATTAACCGCATATTCAAATGGTCCAAATCCTGGAATGAGGAAATGGATTTCATCTGTAGTAAGTGGACGTACTTGAAGACTGGCTTCAAACCAAATCATCTAAACGAAAAATCGGGA
The DNA here is from genome assembly GCA_015342105.1 of Leptinotarsa texana. Taxonomy (NCBI): domain Eukaryota; kingdom Metazoa; phylum Arthropoda; class Insecta; order Coleoptera; family Chrysomelidae; genus Leptinotarsa; species Leptinotarsa texana. The sequence continues at coordinate 6,732 of WOGN01008875.1, forward strand.
CAGTCTTCCCCCAACTATACAATAGGTACATGGAATAACACGTTTCATAAAACAACTACTTCCCTGGCTAATACCGGTGTTGGATTATATTCGACAGGTGTCAGATATAATTCCTACGTATGAATGCTTTTAGAGATACAAACATACAAATACCGGTATCTCTGAGGAAGATGAAAAAGTCTTTATATTAGCAAGAGTACAAATTCTTCCTATTTTATATATAGAATAGAACACCGAAATACGATAAATCAATTCAATTATTCCCACTCGAGAAAAAATTTGAAACATTTCGATTTCAGATTTTATGACATTGAAAGTTCATATAAAATTTCAACACCCTTCAAGGGTTGGTGGCAGCCCCAAAATACTAATCTGGTAAGTAAGAACTTGTAAATACATTGATTGGAAGGACTCCTTTCTAGTCTTTTGAAATTTTCATTATTTTCACATCGAATAAAAAATAGAATTTAAAAGAAAATTGAAATTTGAAGCAAAAAAAACTTGGTTACAACGCCTTGGTGACATACTTATTTCAAATACATTGATATTTTCGAAACGTCAGCTAAATCTAGTGATTTCGATTTATATATCATAACTTTCCTATGTCCTCATGAAAAAAAGTCTGATGGTGAAAAAAACATTTTTGGTTCTGTAGTTTTTCATTTTAGAACAAAAATGTGAGTAAATTTTAATTTAAAGATAGAAGCCAAGCGACTTGTATTCTAAAACTAGATTTTTACAGAAAAATTAATTTTCTTTCCATTCAAGTCAAATGGTGTGAAATAAAATTATTCTTCTGTGTTTTTTTTTGTTTTGATGAAATTACTTCATCGGATGATTTTATTTTTCAATAGGTGATATATTCAGCTGAATATTTTTTTGATAGGCAACGGGAAAATATTTCGTATGAAGTATCAAAAGCACCAACTTTGCGTTATGAAATTTAGTGGCAATAAGCGAAATAAAATCTAATTCTGAACTGTAAAATTGAAGTGATTCATTATCATTGATTGAATACGTACAATGCCAATACCCGAATAATGAATAAATTTCATTTGGCTGACCCAAATTTTCTTTAAAGTTACAGCATTCGATAAAGGCATATTTTTCACACCATGAATATTTTACCATTTTTATTCTGAGTCAATTTTGTATCAGATTTTCTTGCCGGCTATATTGTTTTCTCAGAATAACTTTCCTCATTGCTTCTAATAGGCCATATTTGGACGAAATCTATAATCTTAGAGCCCCAGGTCTAACAGTAGGTAGACAGTAGACAGTAGTTTTGAAAATCAGATTTTGGTGTCCATTATTTCCCAAAAGGCGACCATTTTTCAAGAAGCACTTTCTTAACAACGAATGTTTTGTCGAATCTACATGTACTGATTAACAAAATAACAAGCTAATGTCAAAAAAAGTCAGTTTCTGTGAAGATAATTATAGTTTTATCAACCTTTCTCTGTTGTTTCCACCTTCCACAATCTGAAAAAAAAATTGAAATTGTAATTGAGAACTTCACACAGATGTTAGAACATTGAACTTTCCAGGTAACTTAGCATAGAAATTGCAAATATATTTATCTCGAAGTTTCGAAGGTTAGTGATATTTCTCGGTACTGTGTCTTATGAAATTCCAGTGGGAAAACTATGTTGACATAGTATCACGGGAAGAACACAAACATGCTGAATGTTTACTGTCAGATCATTATAAAGTTACTAGTGTCTTATATGGATGTTGTCTAATATCAACAAGTATATATCTGATTCAAAAATAAAAACTTCAGCAGCGGAAAATTCAAATATTGAACACCTGTATTCGATAAGAGTCTGAAACCGTATAATCTACTTCTGTAGGACTGAAGAAAAAACAAAAATTAATTCGAATAGCCTCCCAAGCTCTCCCAAGTTCAATAGAGAATATGCTCGAGTATAATAAAAAGTTAGTTGAAAAGTTCACTCCAAAGAGTTACTGTATAATATACAATATACACTTTTCGAAAAGTCCAGCTAGCAAGGTTTTTGTTATCTTCAAAATCTGTTTTTAAATTTATCTAATTGATTATTCAATTATTCAATACTGAAACAGATTTTAAACAGAGTTTTTTTTTTAAAGTTACTGACTAATAGGACCTATGCAATACTATATTATGCAATAATTTTGCGGGGTGAACTTTTCAGTTTGCCCTTTGTTTTGGTTTAGCAGATTCTCTGTTGATCTCTATCCATCTAGATTTGAGATTATGGAAATAGAAAATATCAAGATGTTTTAATTTTTTGGCAAATAATATACCTTTCAAACAAGAATCCAAGTTCTGCATTAGATTACAGATCCCTGTTTCACCTGTATCTTCACTTATATTTTGTCATTCGATGGTTTTTCTCCGTCTACTATCTTCAATTCTAGTAATAATAATAATTATTATTTCATACAATTGAATACATATACATATAAAAAAGAAGAAATGCAGAAATAAACATAACAAGTCACTGAAGCTCATAAAGCTTGTGTATGATAAAAAAACTGAAACAATAAACTAAGTCACGACGTTTTGTGTGTGAATCCATTTGAAATGGAAAAGTAAATAAAGATATCATGAACATGAATCAGTGAACAAACAATATTATAAACTAACATTCATCCTTCATCCACCATAGAATAATAGAAAGTCATATGACTTATATTTCATTCAATATTCTGTTCTCAATATGGTCCTTGATGACTGCTCTTTCATAGAGTTGCTCTCTATTCTATAAGGTAAATCATTGTTCAGAAAGAATGCAACAGTACAGAATATGGTGAACAATAATGACAGGTGTGTATTATAACTATAAATAAAAGTTCAAATATACTTATAAAGCTGGTGTAGATCATGAATTGTGAAATTATTTTCATTTATACTTGTAAATATTTACCTTTTTTGTGAGAACATGTGCTTTTTATTTCTGTATCACTACTTAATTTTTTTCATTTCAATATTTCACTTATCTTACCTATTGTTATATTAGTTAGCCATAATTTCAGTTATTTTTTAAATCTGTTTTCACTTGTAATATACTTTATTTCAAATGGAACTTCTGAAAAGGCAATAGGGCACAAGTATGTGAGAAATCCCGAATTTCGAGATATGCTTACTTCAGGAATCCTTGAGGTTTTTTGCTTGAATCTGTATTATGCAAGTGATGCACACACAATAATTTTGTTTCATATTTTATATGAAACATTGCAAGGAAATATAAATGTCTACATGAAAAAAATTGATTCTGTGAAAAGTATTTCAGACGGATGTGTATAATCTCGATTGAAAATAATTTCAATGAGAAATTTTTGAGTGACATTGATAACCCTGAGATGATTATCAGAAATACCTCCCCACACAATTCTTCCATAGTTGATAAGGGACTGTACTAGAATAAAATATAATGTTCGTAGCTGTACTATGTCAAAAATCTTTTTGAAAAACTTGAGTTTGTTCAGTAGAAACCTAATTTTATTCGCAACATATTCTGCGTGTTCATTCCATCCTACATTGTTGTCTTTTATTATGCCAACATATTTTATATGTTCTTTCATTATGTTATTGTGTCATTGCCATTATGGATTTCCAACGAAGTATAATTTGGCAAGTTGTTGCTGAAATAAGTGAAAGGTACAAAGTGAGTTTCTTTGTATTGATTATCAGCAACCTACTCTTAAACTAACTGACAGTTTTTTTAAAGTCTCCCTCAACTTTGTCCTTCAATCCTTTCCATCGAAACTAATGATGGTACCTTCTAAATTGACCCAAAACAAATCATTCAAGTAGATATTGAATAGGAGAGGCTTCAATACCGTTCCTTGGCGGACTCCATATTCTATGGTACAGAAGTGTTTCATTTCTTTTGACGCACTGTTTTCTATCAGAGAGATAGCTTTCAAATAATTTCAGCGATGTTTCAATGAAACCGATGTTTTTATTATTGTATCAAGTTTCATGGGATGTACATTCAGAACGTTGATCTGAATGATTGACACAATACAATAACACCCAGATGTATTTTATTTCCATACATGATTGATGATATTCTTTTAAGGACAAAACACAAACGCTATAGGAGACTCCGTAAGGCACTCTCAGAAAGACCTGTGCGAAAGTTGCTATACATATTGAATTTGAATCGCTGGAGATTGAATCCATTTGAAAAAATGTTCTCAGGAAATTTATTCCACATTAACGCAGTTCTTCGAGTGGGAAAGTTCTCAAACAGTGAAGTTCGAGGTGAACCTATTCTAACCTCAAAACGATGTGCAGCCACAGTCCGTAGCGTATTTCTGATATGTACTGCTTTTGGTGGATATGTCAAGTCA
>WOGN01008876.1:0-11075 GCA_015342105.1 Leptinotarsa texana
AAAAAGAAAGTGGTGTTAGTTACACTATTTATAACTCAAGAACGGATGAACCGATTGGGCTGAAAATCAGTGGAGAGGTAGCTTAGAACAAGGAGAGGGACAAAGTATACTTTTCATCCCGTTCGACTGCGTTTCCGTGAAGTCACCAAGAAGTAACTATAAAACGTGGTGTAGCAAAAACGCATATGGCATGGAATAACAGAAAAAGGTAAATTTCAGCTAAAAATAATTTTGTCAATGGTTATTGAAGGCAATTGATGATAGAAATGGTGGTTTATATTTCCTGGATGCCCCTGGTAGAACTGATAAGATATTCCATTAGTATTAGCTTCTGTTCGTGCGAGATCCAACATTGCGCTTGCAGTTGCTTCTTTTGGAATAGCAGCCACATTGTTAGAAGGACGTCGTACGGCTCATTCAGCATTAAAATTGCCGTTAAATTCTCAAACTATAGACGAGCCAACATGTAATACTTCAAAAAACTCCGCAATGGCCAAAGTTTTATCAGCATTGAAAATCATCATATGGAACGAATGCACAATAGCGCACAAACGTGCATTAGAAGCACTTAACCGAACATTGAAAGATCCACGCAATGACTCAAGATGTTTTGGAGGTGCAATGATTTTACTTAAATGCGATTTACGCGACTATTCTCAAAGGAAAATTCGAAGGTGAAGAAGTTCTCATTCCGAGGATCCCGATGATTTCAACCGATTTGCCGTTTGACTTTGAAAGACTTCAATTTCCAATTCGTCATGACCATTAACAAATCACAAGGCTAATCCTTGAAGGTTTGTGGTCTGAATCTGGAAAATCAATGTTTTTCACATGGTCATGGCATCTTCATTGTTTATACTTGCGTCTGATAATGAAACAAAAAATGTCCTGTATCACAAGGTACTCAACTGAAGAGTTCAAACCAATAAAGAATAATGGAAATGCTTGATTGATAAAAAAAATTAAAGAAATAAAATAAAAAATGTTCTTTCTCATTGCCTCTAAGGCGGAACGAAGTTCGCAGGGTCAGCTAGTATATACAAGGTGTCCCATATAAAACTCCGCGGGCAAATATCTGAAAATGAGGGAGAATATCCATATTTCGTGCAGGCAGATCATTTTGATGTCAAAGGGTTTGCGAAGAGATCCAGAATAGACGTCATCCATTAGGGCGTCGCGACACCGACGCTAATAGTTAAAGTCAAAATGGATGCAATAATGTGAGTTTAATGAAATGAATCTATCAGTTATGATTTCATTGTCTGTTCAATTTTATCTGATTGCGTATTTCTGTACAAATTAAAATAAATATTTCAAATTACCAAAAAAATATGTTATTGTGACCATAACTCGACTAACATGATAATAACGAAATCAAATAGTAATAACAAGAATCATTTTAGTAAGTGTTCGAACTGACTCACTCCCTTCTAGTAATTTCCGATTCGTGACAGCTGAAAGCGTCTCTCGCGTTATGGAAGCACAAACATTTGTGATACTATTTTTCAAATCCTCTACATTTTGTGGACGTCGCATATGAACTAAGTCTTTGATATATCCCCACAAAAAGGAATCTAGTGAAGTAATATCTGGACTTCGAGCTGGCCATGGTATTGGACCCTTATTTCCATTCCATTTCTCATTAAAACTATCATCCAAATATTGGATAACTATTCTATTATTATGTGGAGTTGCCCCATTCCCCATTTTTTCAGAAAGTGACCATCATCATGAATACGGGTGGACAACCATGCAATGGAGTTCAATCTTCTAACAGGTAGAACTATTTGGTTTCGACACCATTTGACCTAGCATTGCAACACTGTGATTCTCATCAGTAGCCGTTTTTGGTTTCTTTCGCTTCCGTTCAATAAAATATCCATTTCGTGCCAAATATTTGGCTAAGCCTGCAAATGTTTTGTCTGACGGTAATTTTCTGTCAGGATACCGATTAGCGTATATTCCCACTGCTTCTTTAAAATTCCTTCTTGCTTCGCCGTAAATACGTATCATACCCAACTTTTCTAAATTTGAAAATTGAATCATTTTTCAATTTTACGAAAAACCACCACTAAACTGAATACACTTTTGCCAAATCTGACAGGTTTTTTGACAGATCGATAAATACAGCATTGCATTTATTTTGACTTATTCATGGCCCTCTTCATAATAGGCAATTAAATTGCCTTTTTTCATCAGTATTCAATGAAAACTGAAAGTGTGCTATATGGCTGAATTCAGATTTCAATGCAGAATTCAAAAAACCAATTGAAAATACTGGGTTATCATTTAAAAAAATTGGCGTCGGTGTCGCGACGCCCTAATGGATGACGCCTAGTGCTGGAGCTCTACGTAAATAATAGGAACCTTTGACTTCAAAATTATCTGCTTTGACGAAATATGGATATTATTTTTCATTTTTAGGATATTTGCCGCGGAATATTATACGGGAGACCCTGTATAATAATTGAAAAAAATTCAGAAGAGATTTCATTTGAAATGCGTTTTGCTAGCAAAATTTATTGTGAAAATTCTATAACTTTCATTATGGAAAATGCATATAACTTTTCAGAGAAGTAAGAGAAATCAGTATTGGTTTTTCATAAAAACAGTGAGTACTAATAATAAACCATAATTCAAAATTCATTTCAATGCAACATATCCTCTCAATTTCAACATACATTTTTGCAAAATAACTAATTGATTTCATATTTTATGAACTAATATTTCCGAAAGCTTAAAAAAGCATTTAAAAATTTCCATTAGTATTTCACGATCATGTGAGTTTTGCGGAGTCAGTGAAACATGGAAAGTAAAATAGGGACCAATCGGAAATTAACATAAAGTGTCTACCTCTGTATGCAAAAATATTTGCAAACGTTACAATCGAATGCGGATGCGGACGAGTTGAGTAAACAGACATTTGAATACAGTGTTCCGCCTTTGTTTCGACTGATATCTTCGTACTGACGTAAAGAAAATAGAATTCAATGAGTATGTGGTAATCTACTTTGAAAGTGATTAACTAGTTGAACGTTTATGTTTCCGTGTCTTGAGACTTATGTTGATGAGAACTCCAATGAGTTTCGTGTTATTTTGTATGTGGTGTAGTTTTATGGATAAAAGTAGGTTTGTGGGGATATAAAACATCAGGTATTCATTTTTGATCTACAAAATTGTATGTTGTTACTTTTTTAACATCTATAGCGAATTTGTGAAGACAAGAAATATGGTTATGCTATCTTAGGATATCTGCAACAGTGACTAAAATGATTCATTTCGAACAAAATATTGAAAAACATCTTTTTATATGACTTTTGACATTGATTATTAGCATGTGACCGTTTCTTGTTAGCTAAATGGGCAATTAATTATTCACATCTAGCCGATGAATATTGATATTGAAACTAATAAATAGCCTTTACTGTATGATTTTCACTGTAAAGGGATTTACAAAAATCGCGACACGTGTTTCGCCAGATAATAGATACCTCAAGCGTAAACTTAAAGTTACTTCCGAATTACAACCATGTTTTATCAACTCTAACATATTCCTCACTCGTATGCCTTCTTTATAATTAATGAATCTACCTGAAAAGGTAAGGTATCTTTTCATAAACTATATGAATAAATTTATCACAAAATAAAAACTATTCCTGCAGTCTCACATATCGATGGAAGACGCGTGATGGGGTAAGTTTCTAACTGCGCTGCTTTGATTGTGAGTAGTGGATCAGAGTTGAGGAAGCGATTTTCTTTAGTATTGTATTTTTGTCTTCGGGTGATAACATCCGAAGAAATATTTGTATATCGAAAACCAACCCACACGGGACAGTAACTGAACCAGGAATCCAACCACCATCAATCTACTTAGAGAGGAATCATCAAGACTGATCTATCTGTCGGGCTCTGCAATACAAAGGAAGGTCTCGAAAAGGAACTAGGCATAATCAAAAATGACTTTCAATGGAATAGTTATTCCAAAGTGATGTCGGAACAGGCCTTAGCTAGAAGAGAGCAAGAGCTCCACTAGGAAGAGCAGTCGCCACAATCAGTACTTGTACTTCCTAAAATCAGAGGATTGTTGAAAAGGATAAGAAAGATTGGGTCCAAGTATAACATCAGAACCTGCTTCAGATCTGGGAACACTATCCGTAGCACTCTCACAAAAACCAGGCGGACTGCGATTCCAAGAATTGTCTTCAATGAATACCCTGCGAGTGCGGAGAGTCATACATCGGTGAAACTAAGAGGCTATTGAAAGCTTGCATTGCCGAGCACAGCGAGGAGAAACCAGTAAATCCGGAAGAGCAGAGTATTTTTGGACTCATCAACATAACATCAAGTGGGCTCAGGCTGAAACCATTCACAATGAGGAACACTTGTTTAGGAGAAAACTCAAAGGAGCCGCATATATGTTCTCCAACAACGCATTTAGCCTAGCTAGCGTATAGATACGTAGCATATGAAAACTTCTAATCAAGCGGAACACGACCAACTCCAGTCAAACGATCAACTTCCGCTAAAAACCAATGAAGCGGATAGAGGAAGGAGAGGATAGATGAAAGCAGTCGAATGACCTATAAATAGTCAGATCTCGAAAGAATACGTCTAGTTGTCACCCGAAGACGATTGTGGCTACTAATAATTGAAACGTCGTAAAGTAACTCAGTTTGGAATCTTTTAGTTTTCAGTTCTTGTTAATAATTTTTTAATTTTCCAGCTCATGTTGATAGTTTAATTTTTTTGGTTGTTGCTTGTATGTTATTTCATTGTAGTTTTAGTTTTTTGCTTGATAAAATTGTTGGTTTTCAGCTGATCTTTTTAATTTTTTACAGATTCTTTCAGGGATTTCAAATCAATTTATATCATTTCAGATAATGAAAGTCCGAACTGATAAAATATATTGTAATTTCGGTTTTTCTGCTCAATATAATTGATTTTTCAGCTATTTTTGATTTTTCAAAAGTTTTTCAGGGATTTCAAATGAATTTATATCATATTAGACAACGGCAGTCCAAAATAGTGAAATACACCACAAAACATTATCAAACACCTTCACTTTTAGCTCCGTAACTCGAAGATTCTCCATTATTTGATGGTTACTCAATAAATAGTTTAGATCATTTTTGATCAAATCTGTAAGATTAGAAAGAAAAATGCAGTATAATCTTTCGAAACTGGAGACTCAATAATGAATCATAAACTGACCGTGTTGGTCACTATTTCACATTCAAAGTCCGTGAATCTTTTCAATTTGAGCCAACTACGGAACCTCGCAGTTGGCATCTTTCCAGAACTTATCAATCTGGGAAAATCCTTGCTTCCAATGGAAATATTCAAACTTCAAGAGCTTGAAGAAAATAGAACTAATTCATCGAGCTATATTTCGTTCAGAATTTTGTATATGAATGAACTCAAATTATAAGAAGACTACCAAGAATTCTCCCTTCAACACGGACAAAAACCATTTTATGTTCCTCGTTAAATGAGAGAGCATGGTACAGAAATGTCGCATCAGAGCTCACGGCAATGCTCCTCTTGTGGAATAGATTAAAAGCCTTCATGTTGTGAACTTGTCATGCCAAACCAAACTTCGAACAACAAACATCCGCTGCGGTTATGTAATTACTTATTCCAACTACTAAACGACTGGGCAAATAACTTGTTACAGCGTACTTCTCCACTGCATTTTCATGCTCTTATTTGATAACGGAAGTTTCCCCATTTTCCGTCGTTCATTTTTGATATATTGAGTTTTATTCGTTTCCTGTTGGATGCTTCTGAACGTTTGTGTGGCATTTTCCGTTGGAAACAATTTCCTTGACACGCTGTTAGTCAAATTTGTTAGTTCAGACATGTCAAAAAAATAAATGATGAAACAAAATTATCCCAAAAGACTTCAAAATTGGTTTCCCTGTTGTTTCGAAAATGTCAAGATGGGAAATAGTCCTGATAAAGAGATGTCTTATTTTCCGGAATCAGGAAAGACTGATAAATTCTCTGGTTGTTTCAAAAGTTTCGTACGTTTAAATATCACGTGTTCTTGTAGATCCATATCTCGATATATATTCAATCTACTGTATATAATGATCAATGGAGAATTTCATACCTACTCCTTACATTAATGCTGTTCTTTATTTTCAAATTATAATTTTTTGCCTTCTTTCAGCCCACCATTATAAGATGTTTTCGAACGATTTCCAGCGAATTCAAATTAAAACGAAGCGCTGCCAACACAACCCGAAATTTAACCAAGCATTTGGAAATAATAGTGTTAATGAACGCACTTTTCAACGTTGGTTTGTGAAATTTCGTTCCGGAGATTTCAGCTTTGATGATGAGCTCCAAAGTAATTGACCTTTAATAAACCAGGACAAAAATTAGACGACTCTGGTGGAGATTGATGCATCAGAAACTGTGCGTGGGGTGGCAGAAAAACTAGACGTTAGCTCCCATGTGGTGTTTGATGGTTTAAAAAGTATTGAAAAGGTCAAAAAGCTCGAAAAGTTGGTGCCCCACGATTTGAACGATCGTCAGAAATTGTCACGTTTCGAAGTCTGTTTTTTTTGCTTCTGTGCAACCAGAACGCTATTTTTGGAACGGATCGTTACATGTGACGAGGAGGGGATCCTCTAGTCAGCGGCTAGTCTGACTTACTATAATTTTCTGCAGCCGAGATAAACTATCACAGCAGATTTCAATTATTGGAAAATCGACGAAATGTACCGAAAATAGTGTCAGCAGCAGTCGGGACTGGTCAACAGGAAAGGTCTGATCCTGTTCCACGAAAACGCTCGTCCGCACGTTTTACAAATTTTTGTCCGAAAATTAAACGAATTGGGCGTCAAAGTTCTACTTCACTTACCATACTTCTCTCGCCAACAGACTAAATATCTTTTCAAGCACTTCGATACATTTCATTGATAGGAAAAGTAATGGCCAATAGAATCACTAATTTTCTCAACACATATCAGGTTTTATGTGACAACCAGCATGGATTCCGTAGAGGCTCATCAACTGAAATAAGCACGATGGAATTTGTTCAATACGTCAACAACAAAATGGACTCTGGCAAATTTGTAATTTCAATTTTCTTTGATCTTACTAGAGCTTTACACTCGGTCGATATTTCTTTCATATATGATAAATTGAATAACCTTGGTGTCCGCGGCCCAATCAATGAGTGGATCGTATCCTACCTCTAATGAAAAAAGTTCATTGTTAAGATTGATGATGTCATCTCGGAGGAATTTGAAACATATATTGGTACACCACAGGGAAGCGTACTCGGTCCTCTAATTTTCCTCATTTCCATTAACGACCTTTACACTCACATATCTCAAGGAAGGGTGCTTATGCATGCCCATGATACTTTCATTAATGTGACAGATACGTCATCTGTAAGACTATCTCAAAAGGTCAATACAATCCTAAGAGAGTTCAAGGACTGATGCTTTAAAAATAAACTTATGAATAATCATAATAAGATGGAATATAAAGAGTTTTGTAGCAAACATAGAACACCTCTGCATCTTCCGCTCTCTTTTGAAGGAGTGTAAATTGAGCCACCTATAATGGTGAAGTTCTTAGGAACACAATTCGACTGCAACCTATCATGGAACTCGCATGTCGATGTAGTTTGTGGAAAGCTGAACAAATGTTTTTATGTGGTCACCACACTACAAAACATGCTGGAACGAGACTGTCTGCTTGAAGTTTACTACGCACTGGGGTACTCCGCTATTTCATAAAGTAACGTTTTCTGGTGTCAACCGTCCGAACTACAAAGAGAATTTGTGTTGTATTATTAGACGTATTTTCTGCTTATTTTATAGAACATTATGCAGAGACACATTCAAAAGTAATAAAATTCTCATGGTCCCCTGTATTTATCTATTAAAACTTCTGACTCACATTTTCAAGAACCTAAGCAGCTTTAGAAGGCATTGCGATATTCACATGTATGACACCAGAAACAGAAGAAATATCCTACAAAGGAAAATTTGTCACTCCATCGGATTTTGACTGTATGTTTCATAACATTCAAGAATATAATCTTTTTTTTAACAATTATTTATGTATGTCATTTTATTTGTATATATTCATCAGACACAATTTAATTTGTGAACTTGGGCTAATCCGATCTATTTCTTGTTAATAGGATAAGGATGCAATAAAATTTGAATTTGAATTCCTTTCGCCAATCAGGATAAGACAGAGACGGCTCTTGTCGATGTAATGTAGTATAGTTAAAACACCACGTACAGGCAGGCAATTTACTATCAGTACAAACGGCACGCGCACCTGAATACCTATTACCTTTTCAGTTCAATACAGTTGTGTTTGTGGAAAAACGTAGTTTCAGTTAAACACTACATTTTTGGCGAAGAGGAGTTTTTGTCCACTTGCATCATGACTAATAAAGTTGAGACAAAACACAATGTCTTGTGCTAGTGAGTCAAGGATGGCTTCGAGAGAAATTCAAATGGAGTTCAACTCAGGTGTTAATGACTGTTCTGTGCATTAGAAAATGTTGCAGCACTATTTTATCGCGAATAATATTACTGAGGACAATATCAAGCGTGCAATACTGTTGAACGGCTTGCACCAGGATGTATACGGGTTGCTTCAAACGTTATGTGTGCCAGAGAACCATTCAGTTTGGCGATATTAACCGGCCATTTGGATAGTTGTTTCAAGAAACAAAATGTTGTTCTTGTGGCAAAATTTAGTTTTTATTCAGAATCGAAGTAGGAAGCAGAAAGTACTCAAGAATGGAGTGGGCGGTTGAAAAAGCCATCCATTTATTGCTATTTTGGTGCATCAAATCCATGAGCACTTGTAAATTTAATAGGTACGTATAGCTGTGAACTTAACACAAAATGTATAAGCATAACTCTGATGACTAAAATGGTCTTCCGTATTAACCCTGGAGTGCACGTGTGTTTTAATTTTACAAGAAGAAGCACGATGGGTCCAATATACCACGAAAAAAGTATATTTCACAAAAATAATAGTTATATTGAAAAATGGTATCACATAGTGTGTCTATACTTACAGCAAAAAAAAATTGATTCTTAAAAAAATATGTAATGTAATATTAATAAACACATTTTTTTTTGGTAAAGTTGCATTGAACACCCCCTAGGAATGTTATTCCGCGAATGTCATGGCACACGTTTGGCACACACATACAGTATGTTCTAAGCAAATGCATTTTTGTCAAATACGGCACTTGTATCGGGTTTTGCGATCTTTGCAGAATGTGCATCTGCTCCGTTTATTTTCAACTAGTGACACTGGCATCACCATTCCAGTTCCACTAATTGTCGCTGCAGCTTGTCTAATTTCTCTTGGTAGGTTTGTAGAATATACTCGTTCTTTCATATACTCCAGTAATAATGATTTGGCAAGATTTTTTAAAAATATTCGTCTTTCAACCTTGGCATCTCCTTCTTCTCCACGTGATATGGAATTACTTTTATAGATTACAAAAGTATTTATTGCAATAATATTGAGAAGTCCGTAGTCTACTAGTATTCCTAGCCAACGTTGTACTTTATCTTCTGTAAAACCACACATACTGGTTTTTAATGGTCTATCGGTAAAAAAATCAAGTGGAATTTGCTCTTTGCCTTACGTAGTGTCCCGACTAATGTTAAGTCGTGATTCTTCAGTAAATCATCAACTGCTGGAACAGACGTGATCCAATTGTCCATTGTAATATTTCTCCTAGACTTTGAAAGGGGGAAACACAGTCTATTCACTACATCAGTGGTAGCATTGCTAACTGCAAATGGACCTGTTGGTTGTGTGCCGCAGTATATTTCCATTTTGTATGTATAATGTATTCAGAAAATGTGTGCAAATCGACTAAAGAAAAAACTTTCAATCCATATCTTGCCGGTTTGTTCGGGATATAAATCCTAAACCGACAACGACCTCTAAATGCCCACAACATCTCATCAAGTGTAGCATATCTGCCCACGATGGAGTGCTTCTGACATTTTCCGTTTATATTTTGAAATAATGCTGTAACTGGTGCTGAATTATACCCTGTTTTGCGAATTTCTCTCGTTCGGCTATCATCCATTCGCAAACATTAAAAAACGAAATATTTTCAATGTCATAGTGGCGGGATACATCTGGATACCTCTACCGTTAGTGAACTAAAATTCCAAAAACATGTTCTACTAGAACGATATATACCAGCGAGGTAAAATAAGCCAAGCAGAGCTTTGATTTGACAATTAGATTATTCTGTCGGGTTTGAACATTTTTGGAAAACAATGTTTATTCCACTTTGTCCCATCTTTTGAATTCAAATATAAATGACTACGGCTCTCAGCACTTGGACTAACAGGTAATTCTAGCATTACTGCATCCTTTTCGGGCTCAAACTCACTATCAGATATATGGTCACCGAGGAATACAATACAATATCTTTATCCCTTAAAATGAGCACTTATCAATGATATAGGAGTCGTCGATGGTAAAAAACATGAAATGTATATAAACATTAGTACAAAATACATAAATGAGAGTGCTTGTTTGAAATAAACACTTGAAAGTATTTATACATGTACATAATAGCTGAAATAGGTAATGCCGGAATGATATTAGTTGTTGATTGGCGAATGTGGATATTACAAATATTCATTAATATTGTAAATGCAACCATCTACAGGATAGTCTCTGATTCTCCGTTTGAATACTAAAATTGATGCTTTTTAGGCCGGAAGGTAGATAATTGAAAAATTTGGAACCTGCTAGAGATGGCGTCATTTCGAATAATTTTGTACCATGTTGTTGTAGTTTGATTAAATTCCCGTTCCTTGTTGAGTAATTATGACATTGGGAGTTAGTTTCTAATTCGAGTTCGCGTTTTTCACAAAGAGCAGACAGTTATAAATATAAAGAGACAGTACTGTCAATATCTTCCTTTGCTTGAAAACAGGTCTACATGAATCAGTATGACGTAGATTGTGGAGCATACGAATTATTCGTTTCTGACCCTGTTAATATTTATTGCATCTCCCCATAAGACCACATTAGAAGATAGAACTGAATTA
>WOGN01008877.1:0-11074 GCA_015342105.1 Leptinotarsa texana
TATTTTTTCAGCTTTTATTAATATTTCAATTTTATTTGTTTGGTTGTAGCTTGTATGTTAATTCTTTGTAATTTCAGTTTTTGTTTGATGAAATTGTTATTTTCGGTTGATCTTATTAATTTTCTAATTGTTTTTTCAGGGTTTTCAAATCAATTTATATTAGACAATGGAAGTCCGAACTCATGAAATACGACTGAGATCATTTCTAACCAAATGTCTTACAGAAAATGTGACAAATCAATAGAGAAAACTTTTCATATTCAGAAAAATGATCTCTTTATACAAAGACTAGATGTTGCCCATTTTGAACAAAAAGTTACAATATTTTTTCTTAACCCAAAACTCAGGTTTCCAACTTCAAAACTGACGGAATTTAATACAATCTTTGAACCCTTTTTTGCCCCTTGGAGGTGGAAATTCCTGATTCCCATTCTTGATACTTATTTATGATGTACAAAGAACCTACCTGCATATTTCAATTTTCTAGGTTCAGTAGCTTCGGCTGTACGGTATTCAGTGTCAGTCAATCAATAGGTACGTACCCACCTATACAATATGGAATAGCATCAGCAAAAAAACTAAAAGGATTAGAATGAAATACATTGGTAATCCTGCTAATCCCACTACTAATCCTATTCCAACTCATCCTACTCCTACTAATATTATAAATGCGTAAAGTTTGTTGGGATGGATGAATGTAATGTATGTATTTATGTTTTTTACTTTTTAATGCCTAAACAGCTGAACGGATGTAAATGTAAGTTGGTATATAGATAGATCATGCATGATCAGGAATAACACATAGGATAGGTTCCCACGGTAACGCGGGTAAAACAGCGGGGAACAGCAAGTTGATACTCATATATTAACGTATTTTGAAATATGCAGGTAAGTTCTTTGTGCAGCGTAAATGAGCATTAAGAAAATGAATCAATAATTTCCATCCCCAAAGGGGATTGGTATCGGTAGCCAAATGCCAGTCTGAAATATTCTGTTCTAAGTGGAGGTACAGTCAGTAGGCTTTCATTTATGATTTTCAGATTAACGAGAAATTTGTTTCATTATTATTTAATGGTAGTGAATGACAGTATGATGTTATCTTCTATTATCCATATTCAACCATCCGATTTCTTTTAATTTATTACAAACTCTTCGGCGTCTTCTGATACTGTAAATGAATCTCATATATGAGTTTTGAAGTTAAATTGGAGTCGCAGAGAGAGTCAGTATAACTTAAAGCTGATAAAACTAGCATTTGTTTTCTAACCGTTGAAAAATTCCATAACTAATTTCTATCCCAAAATTTCTATCCCGAAATGGACCTAAGTTTCGGAATATCTGACACTTTAATAACAAATTCCTTCGTTATAATGGCAGTTTGAACAATATTTTACTGATGACTCCTTTTCCCAAGATTACCATGAGAAAAAATTTCGATAAGGAAATAAAAGAATAGTGTGTGAAAGAATTTCCTGTTGTTTATGATATTCTTTGCTTTCAGATGTTATTGAAACTCAAGATAAATTGCGATAAAAGTTAGCTAGTTTTTTGTTTGTGGTAGTGTGAAATATTTGTCATTAAAAATGCAGGGATGAAACTGTTTCACTAACTGTATCACAAAGTACACAACTTAACCCTTTATTTACAAGTTCTGTTTCTGGTATATTCAATGTCCTGTGTGTTTTGAAGTAACAGAAAAATCTAATGAAATCATAAAGTCTTCAATGAAACGAACACTGCGTTTTATTGAACTCTTGATTTCGCCTGAAAATCAATTAACACAAGAAGTGGTATTAATTTTCTCTCAACTGGTAATTTTCATTTGACGATCTGTTTGTCAAAGACTGTCACCTGTCAGCGCAGATGTCAAGAATGAATGATTTCGTCCCAGCCTGTGAATTTACAACTTCACTTCAGAATCCGCGATACATCATGACAAGACAGACTCTCTGCATCAAAGTCTCCGCATTCATTTCAAAATCGATACACGACCTACAGAAAGGAAGGGGACTTATCGGATATTTCGAAACGGTAGGAAAATTCTCAGTAGCATCATTCAATATATCGATGTCAAAATGAGAATACATTTGCCATTAAATTTTGCTTCATGACATTCAATTTATTTTCAAGAATTTAGGAGTATGAATGAACAATATATGATTCCGATTCTCATAATCGCTAATGAAAATATGGATGTAAACAAACAGTTGAAATTTAAAAAGAGTCTTCGAAATGATACCTAATATAAGTGCAGATATAAAGGGGAGTATTGATTAGAAATTATAGTAAATAGATTTTATCAACCTTCTTTAGATATTTTCACCTTCCACAATCAGAAAAAAAAAAGAATTGTAATAGAGAACTTAAAAAGAATTTGTTGAAAACGCAAATCCTTCAAACCCTTTTGGTACCTTTCGATGAGAAAGACAATGATGTATCGCTCATTGCCGATGGGAGCGTCACCAACTTTTATTCCTCAAATGGAAATGGGAAGTCAATTATCTATCCAACATTTTATTAATTTTGGAAAAGCTAATAAGTCGATCCTGAGTAATTAACAGTTTTATTTTCGTTTCAAAATTCTGCAAACAACACGAAAAATATCATTGAAAAAATAACTGTATTCTAAACTCCCTCTAGTTCATTTCAGTAAATATTTTCAGAATGTCTATTCACTCTCTGAAAATAATAAAATTTGTAAACAAATTTATTTCTGGAATGGAATGTTTCTTGGGTAATACCATCAGGAGCACCTTCTATACTAACCGTGAGCTTTTGAATAGTTTAAGATATCATGAATTTCCACAAAAAATTCAAAAGCCTCATATCAGGCAATCTAGCAGGTCATTCTAAGAAAGCGTATTTGCGTATATACCGGTTTGGATAATTGTCATCCACTTTTAAACTACTTTTATCTTGGGTTAGTGAATTTTTTAAGGACAGAACACAAGCACTATAGAAAATTTTTTAAGGCGCTTTGAGAGCGGTGCCTGTGCTAAAGTAGCGATTCTCGTTGGATTTGAATTGCTAGTTATCGAATTCATCTGGAAAAACATTCTCAAGAAGTGTATTCCACATAAACGCAGTTATCCAAATGAAAGAGTTCTTGAACATTGAAGTTCGATGTGTATCAAGTTGAATCTTGAAACGATGAGCAGCCACAGTTCATCACGTATATCTGATATGTACCGTTCTTAGTGGAATAGAATAAGCCTCGTCATTAGAACACCTCCCATGGAAGTATCTATAAAGAAGAGACAAATCTCCAACCTTTCTTCGATGTTTTAGACTATCAAAGTTGCAATTGATATTTGTGTCTCCAATCAGGTGGATGGCTCTTTTCTAGATGGAATCCAGCAGCTTCAAGGTATGCTTAGGGGCGGAGCTTTATACATGAGAACAATACTCGAAAGAAGGTCTGCTCTAGTTGTATAAACCATCAAAAGTTGCTGAGGTGTGCAAAGTTTTCTTGTTCGGAACAGTGTCCCAAGCTTTTGAAAAGCATCCTTTGCAATTTCAGCGACATGATTGTGCCAAGACATATTAGTTTTCATTTTAACCCCCAACAAACTCACAGAAGCAGAAAAATTGCCTGTCCTGACATTATCATATCCGGTTCAGATATATTTATCTTTTTGGAGAAAACCGACACCTGAGTTTTCGTGGCATTGAATTGATCCTAGTTAGAAGGTGATTGACAATGTTTCACGATGAATTTCAATAGTTAGAACTTTCATTGTATAATATGTAAAATTATTTGAAATCCCCGAAACAACTGAAAAAGATTAATTAAAAATAAATAGCTGAAAATAACAATTATATTAAGCAAAAATAACCCGAATTTAATAATAGTGAAATAAAACACAAATAATTTCACTTCTATTTTATTTCACTATCATTTCATTTCAGATTTTTTTTTGCTTAATATAATTTTTATTTTCAGCTATTTATTTTTAATTCTTCTTTTTCTGTTGTTTCGGGGATTTTAAATAATTTTAGATATTAGACAGTGGAAGTCCGAACTAGTGAAATTGAACCTGGTTACTTTTCCCTCAATTGCTGCCTGTTTTGACTTTACCTATAAATTAGGTGTTATTGGAGATACTCGGCTTGAAGGACCATGAAGGGGAGAATGTTGGAGTTTATTTCGTGTATTCAGTTTAAAATAGTTACATTCTGTATAATTTTATCTGATATATTGTAAATCTTGATAATAGGTATAAGTTAGCTGTGACGTTGTTGAAAAAAATAGATAAGAGTTTGACAGACAAAAAATTTGGATTTTAATTTGTTTCTTTGAGACTGGATATTTCCAATAACACTTAATTTAAGTTTAAGGTTAAGTCAAAACACTGCTGGTGAAGTTGTGCATCTGTAGCCGATGACCTGGAATCCAAATGGAATGACAAGTCTAAACCAGTAGACAAGTAGACGTGGTCCCTTAGAAAAGCTCACTAGATCACCTGATATGACGCATCTAGATGTTATTGAGGAGATATCGTACACATATGTAGTGTACGATACACAACCACAGTTCAATTCCAGAAGTCGTGAATAGAAAAAAGTGCTTGCAACGAAATTACCTCAGGAATATTTCATAACATAAAAAATAATTTTCAAAGAAACTTCATTGATGTTAGGTAGCAAACAATGAACATTTATTGTAAGAACCTGTAATCAATACACATTTTTTCTAAATTATAATATTTATCATTCAAGAACGTCTATTCCGACTTCCAAAATAGGAGAATTGAAATGCCTATCAAATCTGATATCAAAAGACCCTATTCCGTTTGAAAAAAAAATTGGTAGCGTCATCTAGATGACTGCGACACCACTGTCTTCCTCATCAGAAAATACTAAAAATTATTCTCTTTCACGTAAACTTCTTCTTACCTTGATATCTTATCTGAATTATCAATTACCGTATGTCATATTAATTGAATTATGTCCTTTACATTCCTCTATATATTGAAAAAATATCAAAACCCAACTCTTTCAAGTATAATGTAACATATTGACTATATAAAACTAACTTTTACATTTTGAACTTTATTATTTTCTTCATTCAGAGAAGTGAAAGCCACGAAGTTTCTTTTTCCAAAAACTAATCTCTCCTAAAAATACAGCTTTCATTTCAACATATTACTCTTCAAATACATATTTCTCATTGAATTATGGATATTATTAATTAAAGATATAGATATTCTCTATTTCATATTACCTCTCCTACTCAAATTTTACACAACAAATGTACTTTCAAGTCTCATGAAATTTAATTAAGTGACGAACTCATTAAAATATCATCCTTTTCGCCATATAAAATTTCTAGTAATATACACTCGTTTTCAATTCCCAAGTTCATGTTTTCACTTCAATTAGAAACTATATATTTCGAAAGTAAATGTTACTTCAATGAAATATTTTGACGTTTAAGAACATATTATGCAAGAGGAAATTCTCATGCCTTTCTTACGATTCAAAATTATAGAAACACAACTGTGATTGTTCTCAAAAGGAGTGAGTTAGGAATCTGGTCAATTGTGATTGCTTCGAAGATGTGAGTTATGGTTTATTTTACCTATTTGACAATTTTTTCAATAGTCATAAAAAATTATCAATCTACGAAGACAAATATCGTCGAAAAGCTCTGATTGAAATTGATTTCAATTTCTAATATTGTGGAAATCAAGAAATATTTCAAAACCCTGTAGCAGTGTGAATATTACTGGAGTTCTATTCCAAAACCAAACCTTTTTTTCAAATAATCATTCCGTATAAAACTCACAAAAACTCAACTACTGGAATCAAAAAATTGCTTCCATTGAATACAATAAAAAACAAAATGAGATTCAAACAAAGGAACACTCAACGAGAAAAATTATTAATATTTAGGTATCACTGAGTCTGTACCCAAAGTCAAATAACCCTAATCTGAGTTTATTCAGGAAAAAACATTAATAGTAAAAAATGTATCTATTGAACAAAACTGGGGGAGTAAATCATAGTTTTCATCGACCTTTTCACAATCCCTCTGACAACTGCTGAGAACGTATGAAAATAAAACAAAGCCAAGCAAACTGGGACTGAAAGAGAAGGCAGATTTCAGTCTCCGAAACGTTCAGTATCTTCTGAGCTGTTGAAAATATAGAAAACTGCTAAATAGGATAAGTTACTGATGAATAGAACATTTTGTTAAGAATACTTTGAATTCACAGAGTAATTTATCGGGATGAACTTGAAAATTAGCCTATTCTACACCTGTATGAAGTTTTCAATTATAATTTTAAACTTTTTTCAGAATACCGAAGGTGAAAATACATCGAAAAGGTCGATAAAACCAATTGAAGTAATATGAGCTATCATCTAACCTCACGTGAGAAAAAGCATAGGAAACCGTTGGCTCTATATCTACAATAGAAAATTAAATACTTCCACATATGTGCGACCTTTAATAAATTTTGTTTCAATGAACTGAATACTGTGGTCATAACGATGAAAATGCTTTGTTGGTTTTAAAACATCGATTTTCTTGTGGAGGTTTCATGAATATTTTATCATGTTGATTATAAACTAACTTCTTTCATCCGGATACAGAGTTTTCTGAAGAGATAGCAAACAGCCATTAAGATATTTCCAAAAATAAATCTCAATATGAGATTGAGTCACTTTCTAACCATCAATAATTTAAACTTACTTTTTTCTGACAATTGTAGTCTGAATATTCTGAGGTGTGGAGGCACATGAGATACATACCTGCAAAAAAATAAAAGGCTTATGAATACAGCAGAGCGAGCAATATTACTATAGAGACAGTATGCATTTTGGTTCTCTATGTCTCCTTTAGTGAAAAAAGAATTTCCAATAATAATTGAGATGAAATCAACAAATATCGATCAAAATTCTGATGAAATTATGTAGCTCAGTCGCAAATCTGTTACATGTACAAATTGAAAGAAATAGTTCATAAGAAATAATTACTCATCTGGTGAAATAGGTTTTTTTGTTATCCAGCTGTCGCTCCCCCACAAACGAGATCCCTCATGAGTCAAAACTTGTGAGAGTTGAGGATTAACGAGGTCATACCACTGTATTTCTAGCACGGGTTGGGGGATAAGCAGTGAAAATAGATTGGTCGACCGTAGAACTTGAACCATCGTCGATTGACTGAGTAGAATTATTCACCCACGACCATCCAACCGATTACCGTCCCACTACAATTAATACAAATAATGAACTGAACGAAATTTATTCTCTCTTTATCGAAATGATCACCTCGATGCCGAATCATTCATGAAAAAAGTTACACATCGTTATTATTTGAAGAGTTTGTTTGAAGATAGTTGACAATGTTTCGTGGTGCATTACATTGGTTCAAATCAGGAATAGCAGAGCATGTTTGGACTCATCAACATAACATCAAGTGGGCTCAAGCTGAAATCATCCACAAGGAGAAACACTGGTTTAGGAGATAATTCAAAGAAGTCGCATATATGTTATCCAAAAACGCATTTAGCCAAGCTAGCGTAGAGATACGCAACATATGGAAACCTCTAATAAAGTGGAACACGACCAACTCTCACCAAACTATGAAGCAAAGAGAGGGAACAGGGGATAGGTAAAACCACTTAACCTCACATTTCAGAGAAATAAGTCCAGTTATCGATTGTGGATACTAACAATCGAAACGTATTGAAGTACTTGGCTTGAGATATGAGACTGTGAACCCACATATACGCGGATTCCCAGGATTTCGCGGACCAAAGGTTGAGAAACAGTGAACTAGTATAACGTCAATTGGGATTGTTACATAAACGGACACAGAAATCGCCCATTATCATACATTGTATTCCTCGTTATTGGAAATCCAAACTCATCTAAACGAATTTTTCCTTTAGATAATTTGATTAATTTATTATCAAAAGATCGAGATATGAGACTATGAACCCACATACACGCGGATCCCCAGGATTCCGCGGGCTAAATGTTAAGGAACAGTGGAATAGTAAAACTTCAATTGGGATTGTTCCATCAACTGACACAGTAGTCACCCATTATGATACATTGTATTCCTCGTTATTGGAAATTCAAACTCATCTGATGATCAAACGATATCAGTATCAAATATTGGAATCGACTAATTTCTTCGGTTAATGGATTACGGGATTATAAAATGATATGTTGCAATGGATGAACAATGCGCTCTATAGAGATTAACAGGATCAGCTCTTTGAGATGTAAATTATTTAGTTCCATCGTTAACTACAATCTACGGATTGGATTATCAACACAGAAAATCATTACGTGTTATTGCGGAGTTCAGTCAAATTCAACTTCTTAGTTTCAACCTAACAAAGTAAACTTCTACAAATAATAAGGGAGTTTTCATTTACACTGAACTGATTTTCATCGTGTTCAGGATGATAGAAAAAAATGCAGAAATAACAAAAAGAGAATATCTAGGGAAAAATTACAGTTCTATGATTCGTAAGTGTTATACAGCTTTCTTGAAACAAGTGATGACATTATCATACTACCACCATACCTAGTTTGAATTGAAATGGTTATATTTTTAGGAAGTAACTAATTTCTTTTTTAGAAAAAAAAGTTTTTGGCTTTCTACTACTCCATTTTGATACACGAATTGTGGGAATCTTCCAAAGAAAGAAATCTATTTTAGATCTACACATACATAGATTCAAAGAAAAATTTCTTCGAAACAAATACTTTCATATGAACACTGAATTATACAGAAAACACCTTTCTCTACTCAGTTTATATTCCAAACATACATCATAGAATTAAATCAGATATCATTCATAGGATTTCTACACAGTATACTAAATGAAAGGTAAAAATTTCACTTACATGGAACACCGTCATCCTCACTAGAAGACATCTATGCTTCGCCGTAAGGCACTTATTTTAGGGCTCTTCAATACCAATCTGGATAAGATTATAAGAAAAAACACACAATTCATTCATGAATTACGATTTTTTTGTCAAGGAATACGTTTGATCTACTTATGTCATCGATGACATCGTAATGACATTCATTGAAGTATTTGATTAATTCCCAGCCAAAAGGAATCTTGTTTTAAATGAAAGGGTTATATTTGATGCAGAAAGAGGTAGAGATGGTATCGAAGTGATCAGTCGCCAGCGCAAACATCACAGTTCCAGTGTTGTCGGTTGTAAAATAATTTTTTTATGGGGCGATGTAGAATTTGAAGGGTTTGTTGTTTCAAAATTAAGCTTGAAGAATTAGCAATATGACTCGATAAAAATTGTACGGTAATGAGATGACGACGACGATGACTAGGTGGGTCTAACGTTGGAACGTGCGTTCCAACATGTCAGAAATATACTAAGTCGTATCTTCGTTAACCATGTTAACATCATCAGGAGAAGGAGGAGATGACACCCAAAGGTGTCGGGGAGTTAAGTGTTGCGGAGTTAACGTTCGGAGGCAGGGGCAATGGGGGAGCGAAGTATTCAACAAAGACATTTCAAAATACGTTGTTTTGTGTGCGTTTCGAAGTTTTACGTGCGTTTAAAGTTTCGTTGATATTGTCGTAGCCGTTTTCGTAATAAATGGTATATTTTCCTTTTCGTAATAAATGGTTCGTTTTCAATATACATTGAATTTACTTGGTAACTTAAGCTACAAGTTTGCCCTTTCTACACCTGTATGAAATTCTCTATTACAATTTCATTTTTTTTGACTTGTGGAAAGTGATATTTTCTAGAAAGGTATGATATACTTGACAAAAAATAAGTTTTCTAAAAACATCATTTTTTTGATTTCATCGTAAGACGGCGCATATCCTACACTGACATTATCGTTCGTAAATTCAAAAAGATTCTAAAATTTGTTTTCAATTCGACTAGCTGTTGATCGCAATATTAGAGAAAGTTGAGTCGATTTCA
This sequence comes from Leptinotarsa texana, assembly GCA_015342105.1. Taxonomy (NCBI): domain Eukaryota; kingdom Metazoa; phylum Arthropoda; class Insecta; order Coleoptera; family Chrysomelidae; genus Leptinotarsa; species Leptinotarsa texana. The sequence goes on from WOGN01008877.1 coordinate 9,931, forward strand.
ATGAACAAAATATGCACTTCTTTATGTGCCTGACTTCTAATTTCTATTCTTTCGGTATCAACAAGTCTCATTCAATTCTGTAATACTGAGAAAAAATAATTCACTTCACTCAACTTCACGAAATCAAGTTTCAAATATTTCCACAATATTATCATGACTTCAAGAAGTACTCCATAAATTGAAAGGGTATATTTTTAGGAGAGATTAATTTTCGGGAAAGATTTTGGTCTTAAAATTAAAAAGCTTTTTGGCTTTCTACTTTTCCATCTTGATACAAAAAATGTGGGAATCGTCCCAAAAAAGGAAGGAAGCAATTAGTTTTAAAACTTTACTTTATGCGAAGATGTGTAGATTACAAAGAAGTAACTTTCAGACACAACCTAGAAGAAAAAGCCCTCCGGAAACAGCTATTTTCATGTAAACATTGAATTACACGAAAGAAAAATACTTTCGCAACAAATATTTTTTTATATGAACCCTGATTTATACGAAAAACACTTTTCTCTATTCCGTTTATATTCCAGTGATTCCTATGAGATCTAATCATAAATCATTCACAGGAATTCTACACTATATAATTAATAATGAAGGAAGTACAATTTATTTACATACTGTCATCAATAAAATGAATGAATTGAGTTTTTTTTTCTTATAATGTATTTGCTACTGAAGAGCCAATAAGGCAATTGTCTTACGGCAAAACATCGGATGTCACTTCTTTCATTAATTATATTCTGTAGGAATCCTGATTCAATTCCATACGAATGTTTGGAATAGAAGGCCAGAAACTTTCTTTTCCAAAGGAATACTTCATGATTTGAATTTTCGAAGACGGGTTTGACAGTCTTTAAAAACTTATCGATAAAAGAAAATTGCATGCATCAATGAAAAATTAAACATAAAAAACGAAGGTGTCTAAACATTTTTCCGAAATACTTCTGGAAGACACTGTGTGATGATATCATTGGTTGGATTTATACAGGGTCCTGCAACAGTGGCGCGGTGTTCCATATCTCTATATAGGAAGCAGATAGGAATCTAATTTTCTATAATATTACCTTATTGCTCGAGCTCGACAAAATAAAAATATTGGCGGTCACACAGGGTGTTCGATTTTTTCTGGGCGGATCCCAACTGTGTCTTT
>WOGN01008878.1:0-11073 GCA_015342105.1 Leptinotarsa texana
ACTGGAAATTTATAGCAAGCGAATTTTCGACGATTTTCTTGGAGTTTCGAGATAAATCGATGGGACTATATAAACAGCTAATTCCTTCGACAGAGATTCATTATTAGTCAGAGAGTAGTAAGATTAGCAAGCGAGTATTCTAAGTGAATTGTAATCAGTGCAGTACCTAGTTGTGTAGTAAGTGAATAAAAGTAGTCTAAGTATTATTAGTGTTGTTGTTTTAAAAACGAACCCCGAGTAAATATCGTAACAATACGATTACCGAATAAAGGTGCGATTTTTTTTCGCAAGTTTGACAATGTTCAAGTGGAAGATCATTCTTTTGAGTGCCTGAAACGATCATCAAGTCGAAACTCATTTTTTGATATACTATGTATCTTTTTTCGGCGACTACCACTTATATTGATTTTTAAATTTAAATCTCATTTCTACTTCTCGAATATTCATTCTTCTGACAGATTTGCTTGCATTAATGAAGGTTATGATCCAGTTGTAATGTTCAAGAAATTGGACATACGTGTATTCTTCAAGATTCAGCCGCTAAGTTTAATTCATTTGGCATCATTGAATTCACAAATAGAATGTTTTTTTGAATACTTTTCTGTTTTCAGTTTTGCTCAGTAACTTTTGTTTGATTGTTGATTTTTATCAAGAATATATACTTGATCACACTTCACTTGTATCAAATAATGAATAACTGATTGCAACCTCTCCAATTTGACGTTATTTCAACCAATTGCACGATGCGGCGGATGAAAATATGTTTCGTAAAAAGAAACACGTGCACGCGAAAAATTTTCATTTGGCACCAACTCCTCATCGCAATTTTGAGGTGAAAGTTCAGAGTGAATCACGTTCGTCCCGAACATAAAAGAATAGGGCATTAAAGCAAAATGAATTTCCTCGTTCGTTTCTTAAACTTCTTCAGAATACTCTTCTGTCAACTTGTTTCATGTAAATGGAAGTTTGTGCCCGCAGTGGCGCAAATGCACAATAGCGCAAGAGAGCTTTTTCGTCGTTCAAAATGAGTTTTTAAACTTCAAGGATGTTTGTTGTGAGTTTATTTGAGCGACTCTTTCAAACTTATATTGTCGACCTCATTTTGAACAGTATTGGATGCCTTTTTTGCGTCGTAATGATGAATTATGTAAATTTCTGAATAAATATCTACTTTTTCACTTGGAATGTCGATTGTAGTTTGAAGAAACTTTATAGATTCACTTTAATGTGTTTTACTCTTCCTCGCTATGAATGTTTTCTATTCAGATATAAAGCTCTTTTTGTGAAAAGCAGTCTTTGGATTTACATGTTTCCATCATTGAATAAAAATATGGGAAACTACTGATATAAAAAATAGAGATAACTACATCTAGATTATACACATTTTCTTTTAAATACAAATGGATAAACAATTCTTTTGAAAGAACTACTTTCACATGAAGATATAATTACACGAAAAGAAAAAGTCCTTTTAAATCAGATATTTTTATATGAAAAATGAATTTTAATTTTTTTGTTCTTTGATGAAGAAAAACTGTCTTTCCAGAAAACAGTTCTCTCCTTCATCAATTTAAATTAAGTGTTTGGTCCCGAATTTCGTGAATACGAGAAAATCCTTCATTCAGAAGGGATAAAATATTAATGATGTCATACGTTTTCCCTCGAAATTCTATAAAAACTTGTTTTCTTCTCCCAAGTAAGAATGAACTGTCATTCTCACTTCAAATGAGTTTATTTAATTTTCTACAAGGAAAGTATCAGTGTCTGTTTGAGTAAATTTCGTCATCGATAAAAGTGATATTGATACAAATGAATAGATTCAACAAAAACCAAATAAATTATGAGTATGAATTGCAAAGAATGATTTTTTTGTGCAAAAAAGTTTTTTGCATTTATCTTTTCTCTGGAAGTTTCCCGCATTGTTTATATAAAGATGGAGGATATCGAGGTCAACTGATTGACTCTAACTTCCGCCCTGTAACATCGGATCGAAAGCAAAAGTTCTTCAACTCTTGATCTGTCTCACAAATCTAGGAAGCTAGCAGAGGAGCAGAATACCCAGCAGAATCTGCGTTGCAGCAAATTCTTGAGCGGCAGTAGAATAATCTATGTCAGAAGAGGAAACGAACTTCCCGTACGTTTCCCGATCCCCGTTCGGGGATCCAGAAATGCTTATGCTAAAGCTATGATTCACCCAAACCAGAGGTGAAAAAGCCTTCTGTTAAGGTAGGAATCTTGCACCTTGAACATGCGGTAACTTCAATATCGACCAATCGTTTAGAATTTATTCGGTATATCATCATGTATGTCGCAAATATTCCAGAAGATCTACAGGTTACCTGATGGAATCAAGAGAGCATCTCCTAGCTAGTCTATGAAGATAGTACCCTAGTACTGCTTTGAAAGCAGTAAAATTCTCTTTTTGAACCATATGTTTGCCTTGCTCACCTACCTAATGTAGATAGTCGCAGACCAACCATCAATCAGGTCCTTATTTTTCGTAAGGGAATTCCAGTCCTTGTCTGCTCAGCCATGGTGCAGATCAGTTCCAGATCACGGTCCAAATTAAATAGGTGTGAGCCGCAACGAATCGTTGCGAGTTGTAGTGGAGGGTCGATTAAGTCTACCCACTTTTGTGATTGTGAGTGCTTTTTATTCAATTTGGCAGTGACAAATTTTTGAAAATTCGAAAACACCCTGTTGAAATGACAGACTCATTAGCTCGCACAAGTGTCGACATCTGAGAGTTGGGAAGAAGCGATAGCTGGTTGATGATAAAATATATTTCACATATATACAAACTTTTTCGTCTTCTTTCAAAATGGAAACATTAGGTCAAAGCCATTCTGAACATTTGTTAACTTCTTTCAACACAATAATTGTACACCAGAATGAATATTTACTGAAAACAGACTCAAAACTTTCTGGGCTATGGCTATCCATAGGTTTTTTTTCTAGGTTGCAGTGTTGGATTTATTGTTGACAGAAACTTGACCCGTGCCAAATTCATACTTTATACTATTTACTCCATAGTTCATACTATGTATGAATTATTGTATTGTTATGAATGGACATAGCTTTCTTCATAGCTTACGTAGCTTCCTCCTTTCCGCCAAGGAAGCTACGGTGTTAACGTAACGCGCCTAGAAATAACAAATGTTTGTGAAAATTGTTTGAGTATCATCATGGATATTGTATAGTAAAAAACGTGTTGCGGTTTCGTAAACAGTTCATCATTGAAAATCGCACAATAAAGTGTTACTTGAATATTTTAATGCTCTTGTTTTTCATCATTACCACTGTGTTATTCGTCTAGATAATTATCCTCAACTCAGAATGAATGGAAGCAAAGAACTTCACAATCAACAAATAAGGAATGAACTGCCTGCCAATCCCAAAAGGTCCAGATCCTTTAGGTCGGTAGCTAAAGCTGGTAATCAAAACTTTACATCCACAATTCCATCACTAACACAAGCAGATGTTTCATTGCAGCAACAGTCATATAAAAAGCAAATCTACTGGCTAAACAATTCGCATTCCTTTCCATAATCGATTTACTGGAAAAGACACCACCTACTATTCCCACACTAGAATCCACACTGCCGGAAGTTATTTTTTGACAAAGTTTGGTCAGGTGGTCAACAAGGATTCGTCTGGTCCTGATGAAGTGCCCGTCATCGCACTTGATGACGGGCACCAGTATTTTACCGAATTTTCAACCTGTCTTACAAGGAAGGAGTGTTTCCTTTTCGTAGAAAGATTGCTCGCATGCAGCCTATTCCCAATAACTATAGACCAGTTGTTTTGCTATCAGTGATATCAAATGTAATGGGGAACGCTGTAAACCACCATATCCTCAAATATTTGGAAGGCTTTAACATTTCGAGCGATCATCCATTGGTATGACTTCCGGAATCAAATATCAACAAGCGACTTTCTATCGCACGTCACCTGTATTTGAAATAACGTAATCGCGAAACATGGAGTCAAGTCAAAAGCTGTTGCGATTGATACTTCTAAGGCCTTTTACCGTGTGTGGCATTAGGGTTTGTACTTCGATACTATAGCTTGTTGGATCTCCAGCTTCCTAATAGGAACGTTCTTCCCTGCAAGTGGCCATCGATGCATATCTCTCTATAACTTTCATTATCAACGGTGGTGTACCCCAGGGATCCATATTGTCTTCAACCCTCTTTTTATTGCATATATTAGTGACTAATTAAAAAAAAGAGGAATTCAATATATTGCTTTATTGACGAAAGCACACTGGTCTCGTCATTTCATATGGATTTCAGGACATCGGCTGAGGATACACATCTTCACCGACAGCAGGGGGTTGCCTATTTTAATGAGGATCTAGAAGTGATTTTGTATTAGGGTGAGACTTAGTAAGCTCAACTCAATGTCACAAATGTTCAGGCGTCGATTTTCTCCTAACAGATACATGTCTTCGAATCGGATATAATAATATCAGGACAGACAAATGACGCTTTCTGCTTCGATGAGTTTGTTGATGGTTAAAATGTACACCAATATGTCTTGGTACAATCATTTTGCTGAAATTGTAAAAGCTTGAAAGACTGTTTCGAACTAAAAAACTGTGCACACCTCAGCAACTGTTGATGCTTGATAAAGCTCATATCAAACTATCTTTGAAGTATTGTTCTCATGTATGAAGCTCCGCCCCTAAGCATACCCTGAAGCTGCTGGATTCTATCCAGAAAATAGCCATACTCGTAAGTGGAGGCGCAAAAATCACTTTCAACCTTGAGTGTTTTAAACATCGAGAAAAGGTGTTCAAATGTCTTGTCACATTTGATTCCACTAAGAGAGGTACATTTCAGGAATACACGACGGAATGTGGCTGCTCATCGTTTTGTGGTTCAATTCAGAACACCCCTCGAATTCCACTGTTTGAGAACTCTTTCATTTGGAGAACTGCTTTCAAGTGATCAAAATCCAATGTGAATCGCTAGTTCCACACAGGCACTGCTCTTAGAGTGCCACAACGATTTTCCTTGCAGTTCATCCTTGATAAATTTTCAGTTTTAATCTCACTCTCAATACTTTCAATGCCTAGACAAAACCACATTTTATTAATTTAAGGAAGCACCTGTGGCAAAAAATTAGCCTAACTCGATATTTGAACGCACCTTTGAAGAAAGTTCTTGATAAGGTAATCCAACGAAATGGATATTTTGGTCACCCAGAAAATATTCTTATTGCTATGCTTGGAGACGACAGAGAAACCATACGTGAACTAGCATATCAGCGAATTTTAAAAGCAAGAGCAGATATTACTCTAGGGATTTTTATCCCAATTTAGCTAATATTACACCTGGACCTCTTAACCATTCTCGATGGCTTACAATAGCTAACAGAATCTTAAGATTATATATTGCTTGAATAGACCCCGAAGAAAACTTGGTGATATTAGCCAGCTTCGTAATGAGAGTTTATGGTCCAATGTGGCTCACAATAAAATGTAATCCCTCATATGCGAACGGAGCTAAGCACCTGTGGCAAAAAATTAGCCTAACTCTATATTCAAACGCACCTTTGAAGAAAGTTCTTGACAAGGTAATCCAACGAAATGGATATTTTGGTCACCCAGAAAATATTCTTATAGCTATGCTTGGAGACGACAGAGAAACCATACGTGAACTAGCATATCAGCGAATTTTAAAAGCAAGAGCAGATATTACTCTAGGGATTCGAACATTTGAAGTGCCTGCTTTAAATTTCGATGCTGAAGATTATACCGACTTGGTTACGTGGCAAGAGTGTAAAATAACTGAGCCACCGCTGACTTTCAATTTATCTGAAGAAGCCTTGAAAGAAATTGTCAAAAGCGGTTTGACTACATGTCAGTATATTAAAGATTTTCCATGCCATACCCAAGCCGTAGAGTGCAGTATCAAATTGGTGACAAAAGCTTCAAGTGCAATTTGTGGAGCGGCAGCAAATGCCTAAGTTTGAAACAAAAAAACAATTCAATACCGAATAGTCATTTTATTTCTGATTTATTTCATTCCCTGATAATATAATTATGTTCATTTTTCTTGATAAAAAACATTAAAACAACTAATCACGCATTTATTCAACATATTACAATGTGGTTTATTTTATAATGGACTGGAAATTTAGAGAACTGCTATAATAAATATTTAAAACAAAATTTTTAGAAATTTAGTATTTTTCTAATTTTCGATTGAGTTGGGGCACCTCAAAACATCAATGCAAGTAAACAGATTCAGTCATCCTTGTTCCCTGTGTTCCAGCATGGTTTATTCCACTGAAGAAAGACTGTTGCAACCTATTATCGAAATAATGATGTGCTGAAGCTGCTGCAAGAATTAATAATACGAATCATCCAGACCACAAAGTGAGCCATCAATATCTTATTATAATTGAAAATTGTCACTGGTTATGAACTTCAGTTCACATATAAGTGATTATACGTTTACTGTCCTATGAATTTGGAATTTATTTTTATTTTTCAGAGAATGCAAATCGCAAAATGTGTATCGAGGGCAAACACCTACTAAAAAACATCGTGACTGGGCTGAAAAAATGGACAACAGAAGAGAGCAGACAAAACAATAACAGCAATATAAAAATTTGTGTTTGTTCAAATATCTCAGAGAGCAGAAAGCACTTTTTTCACAAATGAAGTGTGTAAACATCAAAATATTTCAATTATTCACGGTTTTTTTGGAAGTGTCCTCCTGAATTAATCGAGATGTGGTATAATATTTTTTTTACTCAATAATAACAAGTCAATTCCAAATGAGGTTACCTTAAATCTGCACTTACACTGTTTAGAAAAACATTTTTTTCGATCTGTTTTGAGACGCAGTTTGCAAGAAAATACATTTTTTGCTGTACAACTCAAATCTTATTTTCGACAATTGCGCCGTACAGCATTTCATTGGAAAGAAAACTGATACCCCCGTGATTTTTCTTATAGTGGCGCGTTAGGGAAAAATGATGAGAGTAAATTTTTACGATGCACACCCAGAAGTTAATTTCTTCTTCTTCTCGGTTGAGGGCATTTGGCCCAACTTCTATTCGAACTTGACTTTATTTTTCAAAAAACACCTCACTTTTGGACTCCACTTCGACCACGACATCCATGTGTCATCTTTGAGAGCGGTCGTTATCGGAACTACTGTTATCTGTCGCGATCGGATAAGAATTACATGAAGTTAACTAGTCAACACTTCAGTTTTTCAAAAAAAGTTACCAACAGAGTAAAAGTAAAGACATCTACATATATTTGCTTGAGAACAAGCAACTATCTTTGATGTAAACATCTTTCTGTATATTCGCTGAATATTAATCTGACCCAACCAAACCAAACCTAACCTAACCTAACCGAACCTAACCTAACCGAACCTAACCTAACGTCATTAATTTTCCACGTCTCAGTGGGAAAGATGATGTCGATATTTATATTGAAGGTACTTAGAGTTATTTCAAATTTTTTTTGCCAGGTTTCTAATATTCTTATGCAAGATTCTGAAATTTGTTTAAATTTTCATAACAGATTGACATATACTATCAATGTTTTGAGAAATAAACAATAAAATTAATAGGTATGTTAAGGACTGAAGTTTTGCATCAAAAGTAGGAGAACGATATTTATATGATATTTATTTACTATGATACCTACTACTATGATACTTACTACTATGATACTTACTACACCTTTTGAATACAGAGAATTAGATTTAAATCAAATTGAAAGAAAAATAGAAAATGATAAAATTGAGCTCATTACTGAATTCAAATATCTAGGATTCATGTTAGACAATCATGTATTAATAAATAACCATTTCACCTACATACAGAAAAATTTTTTGAAGAAATTATATTTTTTTACAAAAGTATTTCAACACTTGAGTGAAATTAAAAATAATTTGTATGTAAATAATTAAACAAAAACATTCCACACTAAAACATTAATGTTCAAAGGATTCATTAAGTATAATAGGCTACCTGAAAATGTAAAGTCTTCTAACAGTCTTATTCTGCTCAAAAGAAATTTATTAGACCATTTAGGAGACCATTAAGGTATTATGTGATATTTTTTGTCTTTTATTCTTTTTTGTATTTTTAATTATCGTAGATAAGACTACTTATTAACAAATATAAGTAGATCTTTTTTGTTTGAATTGAAGGGGTTATATTTTTTAGGAGTGATTTGGGAAAGAAAGTTTTTGGCTTTGTTCTACTCCATCTTAATACAAAAAGAAGGATGAGAGAATCTTCCAAAGAAAGGAAGGAAGTTTAAAAATCTGTTTAAAATCTGTTTTGCCGTTAATCAGCTGCCGCCCCCATACGAATGACAACTCTCAGAAGTTGAGAAACTTGTGCGAGCTAAGGATTAACGAGGTCTTACCTTTTAACGTGTGATTCCTAACACGGTGTAATGATTTGTATCATTATATTTTTTATTCGTCATGAAGGAAAATCTCTTCGGTCTCGTCCAAGAGGGTTAAAAACATACCCCCAAAATGAAAAAAATTATTGAAGTATGAAGGAAACGAAAAGCCACTTTCAAATTAATACAAATGATTTATGTCATTATATTTTTCATTCGCTATGAAGGAAAATCTCTTCGGCCCCGTGCAAGAGGGTTAAACACACCCCTGAAATAAAAAAAAAATCTTGCAATATGAAGGAAACGAAAATCCACTTTGAAATCAATACCATTGATTTGTATCATCATATTCTTCATTTGATATGAAGGAAACTCTCTTCAGCCCCGTCCAAAAGGGTTATTGTTATTGGATAAAGATCACTTCCACATTACACAAAGCGAAAGATACCAAATCTGACAAGTTAATCAGAAGGTTATGCCAAAACTTCCATCAAAAATATTTTACTGGTCACGAGAGTTGGAAAATATATTTATGAGATGTTATACTCATTGCTTCCTTTATGAACCAAAAATAATGAACAATTGTTTTCTGTTTGTATATATCGCTTCTCTACCGCAATTCTGGAACCTAATTAGCTAGTGAAGTTAGTAAAAACACGCCCGAAGAAGCCAATACATGGCGGAACACGTGTTGCGTTTTTGTAAAACTGTTTACTGAATATCTCAGTAACAATGAAGTGTTTTTTGAATACGTTAGTTATGGATTTTAAACAAGTATCGGCCAATTTCATCATATATTCTGGAGCCGATTATATAATTTATTCTTCCTGGATTTCATAAGGGATAAAATCATAAAATATGAGAAAATATAGATTTCTTAGAGATTATTCAGTAAGTGAAACAAAGTTTTTCAGTTAACACCAGAGTTAGTTAAGTCGACATAAGTCACATATATTATTTGCATGTTACAACTGTGCAACAGTGACCGTTTTAATTCTTGCCTGTACATGTTCATAACGCTTTCAGTTGCCAAATGTTGATTCTGTACAATTATAGAAGAAAAATAAAATATGTTCACTCCGCAGTTGAATCCATCTTTCTGAGAAATGTGATTTAAAATGTCAAATCGCCAGTTTTCAGCTCTGTGTTTTTTGGAAAAGAGATAGTTCCTAAATTTTATGATATATATTTCTTGAATACGTTTTTCTTTCCCAAATGGATCAATTACAGTAAGTTTCTTTTCCAAAAAATTTACTTTGACAAATACAAAATGTTGATTATTTGCAATTGGCATTATCACTTCAAGTTGACACTTTTCATGAAATTACTGTTAACTTCGATATCTCGAAAATTATTGATGACTTTGCAACAGAAATTATCCGATAATAGTTTGTTTCATTCAGAACAGACAAGCAATGATCGATGAAAAAACCATCAAGCTATGTTCCTTCATTCAAAGTCAAAAAGTCGTTTATGAGAAGCTCCTTGATAGAAAAATCTACTGCTGGATTCATTAAGACAACGTACCCTCTCTCATTGGGAAACTCCCTACAATAATCAATGTCTGCTACTAGACCATTATCTAAAAACTGAAGTTGTGTACATGTTGTGCATTTTCAAAAATCGAGTAAGATTGTATCATTGGGCAGAACAATAGCTGGCAGCATGTGGAAATGATAGAATGTTTTCAATTTTTTGAACATCATGTTCCAAAAGCTTTTCGATCGAAAAATCTTAACGGTCCTAATCTCACGGAATGTGAAAATTACCAAATCGCACCAATTCCTCTTCGTTATTTCAAGAATACCTTGTATTTGATAATAATAAATATGATCATATAACATATCAGAATAACATTTTTTCAAAAATTTGAAATGATATCTGAAAGGATCTTCATTTCTGGCAGCGAATGGACATTTCACTTCGATTAAACCATCGCCTCCAATTAAACCATCAGGAGATGCAGCTAAAAATGAATGATCTTCATGAATAATCCAGCAGATTGGTAAAGTAACTTTGTCATGTCGATATATTTTCTTATGGCTAACTTTTCATATTTTATTCCATGTAGTACCGCAGGGCATCTGTTAGCTGATTGTTTTGAGATTGTAAGGATGATATTTCTGAATGAGTCGACTTTCTTAACCTTACATATCCTTCCAAAATATGACGACGTGACTCTCACGTTCTTTTCTTCCTGCCATCTCAAGCGATTTCTTTGTTCTCGAGTAATTTTCTATGAAGTTTTTCTCTCTGTTTTGGTTGATTTCAGATTATTCAAAAATGTCTCACATTTTTGTCGAAGCATCACAAATTTGGAGACTGAAGAATTTTTAATTTCCATTGGATTTTGTAAACACAATTTGCAAACAAAAATTCCTTCGTGTGATTTCTTAACATCACGTATATCTTGATCACATTTTTGACGAATACATCTTTCACATTGATCGCATTTGACTCAATCTGTCTTCTCATTAATGATACCGTGTCCGCAATAAGGACATTGTGGAAATCCATTGTTATCTTCTGGAAAAATAATAGTTTCACTAATAATTGACTGCATTTTTTTTGGTTATCGTTGCCAACGTTCTCCACAATATTTTTTGTCTGTGTTGTCACCTTTCGTCAAACGAGACTTTCCAATCCCTAAATTACATTCTATATTTATAGATAATACATCTTCTCTC